>JARACY010001074.1:0-67169 GCA_029255725.1 Scrobipalpa atriplicella | reverse complement strand
TGCTGGACTCATTTCTATTCAAGTGGGTAATCGCTAATAGTGTAAAGTATTCAATAAGTATTTCTTTGTTCTTTATTTGTTTTTTTTTATTACGTAGTCTTAGTAATCTTTATCAGTTTAGACAATGTAGACAATCTTTTATTAATCTAAGTTTTTCTTTACCCAGGTCCTCATAGTCGTCGTTGGATGATCGTCGCTCCTGCTAAGGCGATGTTCCACTACCCCACGCGGGAAGACAACATGTTAGTGTGTGACTCCTACGTTGACGCCTCCTACATGATTGCCTTTTTCTACCCTATTGTCCTTATTCTCGTCTGCACCGTCTACGCTGTTCTGACTAGGAAGATTCCTGAGGCTTTCAACGAGAGCAAGCATATTGGTTAGTGTCTTTGCTGTTTTTTTTTTTCTATCGTTTTCATCGTACTCTTGTTCTGCCTCACTATCTTTATTAACAGTATCTAATCTACGCTGAGATTTTTGAAAGGTTCTACGAAAGTTTATGTTTTTCTGGTATATTTGTTTTTCATTTGGTAATAGTGGCCATTTTATACCGGGAATATCGATTTGCGAGTAACTATCTCGGTTATAATAATTAGATTTAGGACCAGTCGGTATTATCTTATGTAAATTGAATCTAGTCTATCAATACAATTACTGCGGTCAACTGTCGAATCGAATTGTCTTAATTATAATGATAATGTTACTACATCAGTCGTACAACTTTACAATGCAATTTGGTTACAAGGTAAAACTTTATCCAATAAGTTGAATTAATATGCTATGAAAAATGAATGAGAGAAAGAAATATTAGGCGGTTTTCAAATTAATTTGATTAAATGAGCTATTTCCGAGCAAGTGATATAAAAAATCCTACTAAAATGTAGTAGTTACCCAGCATGCATTGTAGTCGTGGTAATAATGACTGCATTGCTGCCCACACAGATTGCATGCCTCGGCCGCAGAGGCTGAATGCCGGACCGACTATTGACTGACTGACGGAATTCTCCTGCCTTATTGCATTTTTACTGTCCTACCACGGCAAAATGCAAAGATTGATCATCGAGGTTTCATTGCGGAAATAATGGTTTAATATAATATTTTTTTCAGACTTGCCGTTGTCTTAATACACCCATTAATTTTAATCATAATGAAAAGTGACCTAAAAGCAGTGATCTAGAAATAAAAAAATATAGAATTCGTTATAGAATTATTCCTTCGTCTATCATATCAACACAAAAACAGGCTTCGCACAACTAATATTTAACGGTTTTAAATAACTATTTGCGAAATGATTCGTGTGTAAAAACAATAAAATATCTTATTTTTAATTTTCTTCATTTTAAATAGAGTTCGGTACGGTAATTATCTCAAATTCTTGAAAAAACTGATATAGTATATTACTTAGTTAGAAAATTGCCCTGGGAATTTTTATTTCTTAATTAACTAGCCTCTACAATGTAAATAATATAACCTAATAACTAAAATAATATAAATGATGACGAATCTACTCCGAAATAAGTCTGTGGTTGACATGTTGTTTCTGGTGTTGATATGATAGACGAAGGAATAATTCTATAACGAATTCTATATTTTTTTATTTCTAGATCACTGCTTTTAGGTCACTTTTCATTATGATTAAAATTAATGGGTGTATTAAGACAACGGCAAGTCTGAAAAAAATATTATATTAAACCATTATTTCCGCAATGAAACCTCGATGATCAATCTTTGCATTTTGCCGTGGTAGGACAGTAAAAATGCAATAAGGCAGGAGAATTCCGTCAGTCAGTCAATAGTCGGTCCGGCATTCAGCCTCTGCGGCCGAGGCATGCAATCTGTGTGGGCAGCAATGCAGTCATTATTACCACGACTACAATGCATGCTGGGTAACTACTACATTTTAGTAGGATTTTTTATATCACTTGCTCGGAAATAGCTCATTTAATCAAATTAATTTGAAAACCGCCTAATATTTCTTTCTCTCATTCATTTTTCATAGCATATTAATTCAACTTATTGGATAAAGTTTTACCTTGTAACCAAATTGCATTGTAAAGTTGTACGACTGATGTAGTAACATTATCATTATAATTAAGACAATTCGATTCGACAGTTGACCGCAGTAATTGTATTGATAGACTAGATTCAATTTACATAAGATAATACCGACTGGTCCTAAATCTAATTATTATAACCGAGATAGTTACTCGCAAATCGATATTCCCGGTATAAAATGGCCACTATTACCAAATGAAAAACAAATATACCAGAAAAACATAAACTTTCGTAGAACCTTTCAAAAATCTCAGCGTAGATTAGATACTGTTAATAAAGATAGTGAGGCAGAACAAGAGTACGATGAAAACGATAGAAAAAAAAAAACAGCAAAGACACTAACCAATATGCTTGCTCTCGTTGAAAGCCTCAGGAATCTTCCTAGTCAGAACAGCGTAGACGGTGCAGACGAGAATAAGGACAATAGGGTAGAAAAAGGCAATCATGTAGGAGGCGTCAACGTAGGAGTCACACACTAACATGTTGTCTTCCCGCGTGGGGTAGTGGAACATCGCCTTAGCAGGAGCGACGATCATCCAAACGACGACTATGAGGACCTGGGTAAAGAAAAACTTAGATTAATAAAAGATTGTCTACATTGTCTAAACTGATAAAGATTACTAAGACTACGTAATAAAAAAAAACAAATAAAGAACAAAGAAATACTTATTGAATACTTTACACTATTAGCGATTACCCACTTGAATAGAAATGAGTCCAGCACAAATGGCAAGCTGTGAACTAGGAGAAATCAGGATGGGACGCTTGGCAGAATGCTTGCTGGCGTTGAAGATGCGGGAGATTCTGTTGGTCTTCGTGAGGAGAGCTGCGTAGACGACGGTGAAACAGAAGCCGGTTCCGAACCTGGTAAATAAAAAAAAAACTCAACAACGCAGGTAATAAATTAATGAACAACACAGATAGCCTAAAATACTAAAAAAGAAACAAAAATGATCCATTTGATATTGAAATAGGATGAAAGAAGCCATATTGAATATCGAACGAAATATTATAATTTTTTTTATAACACATTTGCTCGTAAAGGGTCTCTTACTACACCAATTTCAATATTGTATTGTATCTTATTACGTACTTGAGCGTAATCGTAATGTAAAATGCACGAGTGCTGTAAAAACACACGAGTTTTTTTTTTTAATTAGGTAAAACGCACGGTTTATCGAACGGTACTTTTTTAAATCTTAGCAAAGAGTTTTTATGGCAGAAAAGTGGTCAACATTTTATAAATAAAATTAACTTTGGGAGATAAAGTATAATAAAATAAACATTTAATTCTTTGATTTAATGAATTTTTACAATAAATTACAACCATTTATCTGTAACAAAATAAAAAAAATATTTATTTAGTTTATTAGTAATACTGGCTGGTTTTTTGTGCTTTGCCTTAAAAAAAAGCGCTGCGCGATATATACTAGGTAATCTGGGGTACGTTCAGAAACGATCGATCGATCGAAATTTAACCTGGTTAAAAATTATATTGCCCGTTCAGACGAAATTTCGACTAGGTTAATTTTTATCCGGCCCGTTCAGAGGCGTACCGGAAGTGAGGTTTTATCTGACAGCAGCTAAGGTGCACGTTTAGTGCGTCCCACTAGTATAAGATTCGATCGGTATAAATATCGAACTGGGTCGACTGAACGTACCCCTGTGGATGCGCGCGCATCGCTAATTTGTGAACGAGTAAAAATTATTCCTCGCTTTTTTTCTTTTCGCTGTATTGTTTTAATTTTTTAGCTATTTCCTCGCAAATATGTTATAAAACGTCGTACGACATACGTGCGGTTTGATAATTACAGCCTCTGCTTTCTTGTAGCCCTCGCCTTCGGCTCGGGCTAGCAATATCGCCTCGGCTGTAACTATCAACGCACCGCACTTGTATCGTAATGTACTATTACAGTACCTAATAGGTAAAAAAAAACCTGCTATCTGAACTTGATAATAATTATGATGATGCAGACCACGATGGAGCATTATTGCCTAGCTAGATTATGCCTGTTCACATTTGCTTTGGAAAGGCCCAGGTTGTAACGTCCCGGAAAGATAACAATACGAGTAAAAGACGAAATAGCCTGTCACTGTCATCACATCCTCTTTCAAAGTAAACCAAAGTAAACAAAGTTATACCTAGATTTTTTCAAAAGAAAGGGTTGTTGACTTGACAGAATGATGTATAATATTTAAACCTTCCATTTTGTGTTGACCCTTCCCCTTATTGTAGAAAGGTTCCCTGGTGTCAGAGACTTGATACCTTTTATCCCTCATTTACCTTTTGAACGCCTTGTGTGTGTCTTGTATCCAATTTCTTTCATCTCGTTACATTCAATATATTACGGGGAAAATGATTCCGTTCACGCTATGCAAACAGCGAAGGGAAATATCGAAGAACCTACTATTTTATTACCTTTATTAAAATTTTATTTAAATTATATTCATGCTCGATTAAAAGCGATAGAAAATAGAAGAATTTTTCAGTAATTATAAGGAAACAATTTCGTTAGCAATAAAAATAGTAATTAATGTATAAAATGTCTTTCGAAAATCTATCGAATGTGGTAAAAACGCCCTATCATGTTAGATCTTGTTTATAATGTAAAATTATGTTTTGTATCCAGGTTTATTTAACACCTAGGTATCCTATTCTTTGCGAGAATTTTCCAAGCTATCACGTTGAGTAATAATCTTTGTTGGAGCTGGTGGATTGTATTATCGGCACTAAATTAACGGAAGCTGTAAGCTTATTGTTCCTCTGCCATAATTTGTGACGCGACTACAAAGAGCAAAGGATGTAATCGTTCTTTATTTACCGCAAAGTTTGTTTATTGCACAGATAATTTTAAGTATTTTATGCATTTTCATAATGGAATTTTTGATCATGATTAGGAATTCCCGAGGTCAGGCTAACATTAATGTGCACGGCTAAAACCAACTGAAATCAAAACTTCATCATGAAATTGTCTTCACATTATATTTGACCAACTTCTTTTAAACAAGCATTTCAATATTTCGCAAATTCAGTGAATTATAAAACGTATTTAATTATTTTGTACGGGTAAAAGATAAGAAATCAATTGCCAGAAAATCAAAGAATAAACAAAAACAAACACTAAACACACAGAGCCCACAAATATTTTCTTTATCCCATAACCATTCGTTGCAATACCCTTTATATTTACTGCGTAGTAGGTACAGTCAACAACGCCTTTAGGGTAACAAGGCTGCTCCAAATCGAAGGCTGCTCAAAGAGTTTTCTCAGGTGTTTATTACATTTTTAGATAAAATTTTATATACTTGTACAGTTTCATAACCTGCACAACTATACGAAATTTCATGAAAGAGCATAAACAATTACCCGAGAAAACTTCATCGGTTTGGAGCAGCCCTATTACCCTAAAGGAGTTATTGACTGTATTATATCTGATGTGTAGCGTACACAATATAAAACAAGATGTTCTGTGATGATGGTGCGGCTTCATGTTATGTAAAACAGAAAAAAAAAACACAAAGAAAGAGTTTCTATGGGATAAACTTTTTGTATCCTCACAAATTGTTCTTTTTGAATTCATCCTTAGACCCTGATTTTCATGAAGCTACAAAAAAAGTAGTTTTATTTTTACAAATAATTTGCTCAAGTTGACTACCAATTTCAACTTACAGCATTCCTTTTTGATGTGCAGAATAAACACAATACAGCGAGCGGCGCGCCACGTACGATTCTGCCGATAACATACGACTCTTGAACCGGGGATTTACCGGCTTCCGATTTCCGATAGCTGATGCCTTTATAGCAAACTTTGGAGCAAAACGCTTTTATCAATATATTTTATACAAAATTTTAACCATGTGAGCTACCGGAGATCTTATTAAACCCAGTAAATTACTTAGGCCCGTATTTATAATCAGCTCTCAAGAGTGACAGCGAGTTTGAGTTCGTATCAGAAATGTCATTTCAGTACAAAACGACCTGTCAAATCCAAACTTAATATTGCTCTCAATCTTGAGATCGCTTTATAAATACGAGCCTTAGACATTAAAGTGTCAAATATAGTGGACGACTATCGAAATCTGCGTTTTATAGTAAAATTAAAAATTCATTATACAGGGTGTTAATTTAATTGCGTGCCATAGAGCGCAGTGGGTGTTTTCAGTTCAAAAATATTTTTAAAGAAATCTACTAGAAAAATAGTTTTGCAAATTTGTGTTGAGAAGATTTCTTTTAAAATACTATTGTTTATGTGATTCTTTATGGATTACTAGAACATCCCCTTAACTATGATACGCAATTACATTAATCTCCAGTATAATGAGAAATTAAAAAATCGCTCAAGCGGGATTTGAACCTGCAACAACCTTCTTTTATTTTACTTTTGGTTTCCTGTTACAAATAACACGACTGGCCAGCATTCTGCCGATAACACACAACTCTCCGCTCAGAGATTTACTGACCGGAACATTGTTCTTATACGTCGGAACTTAATGATTCCAATGAGTGATTTTTATTGTATATCTTTATAAAAGGTTCGGATTTTATAAAGCAAACGGTTTACTTCAGTTTAACTGTGTAAAAATATTTCCGATACCTGGGATCATGTTTCGGAAATTATTAGGGAAAGATTAATTTGAATACAGGCAAAATATTTTACCTGACCTGAATTCATAGTTCAGTATTTTCACACAAAAGAGCGGATTTGAAGCTTCATAAAAAGTCTATTTCTATTCCATTGTGGTCCAGCAGCTGCCAACTCCATATAAATCCGAGATCCGATGTCATATTTCAATACCATGCAGAACACACGTCAAACGTCAAGTCGAAATTTTTGGAATGGCTGTATGTATTCTGTACATACAGGGTGTTTGGCAGATGAATCGTTTTGATTCTGGTTGCTCACTCATCCCATGTCAACTTAACAACTGTAGAACGATTTTAATTTTATATTTCATCGTATGGCTTTTAATTGCTGTGAGTTCCAGAGGACAAGCAGCAGCCGGTTGAGTTGCACTTTTAGCACGATCGGGGCTCGTGCAGGGTTTTTATTAGCAACATAGACCTGTAACGACCACTCTTACTATCAGTGACAGAGATCAATGGCTTGACATGCCCTCCGAAGCACGGAATCCGTTTACCGGAACACACAATCTGGTGGAATCAGCCTGCATTGTCCTAATCAAACTTGGGAAAATCTCACAAAGTAATAAATAGTCCAATATCCCAACTTACCCCACACTCCCAATTCGGCATCCTTTCCCAACTCGACTCACTTTCCCAACTCGTCTCATTTTCCCAATCTCAGCTAACTCTCCAAACTCGGCCTACTTTCTGGGATCAAACAAGTAGGTTAATTTGGTATGGGTAACTAACCTCTGAATGGAGCAAAGGATATCAGTAGGGCGGAAGACCAGAGCGAAGGTGACGAGGTAGCACATGAGGATGCCGGCGAGCAGGACGTAGGATAGCTCTCTGCCGCTCGCACGCACTACTGGAGTCGAGCTGTGGCGCACCCAGACTCCGCAGACGAACCTAAAGGAAAACAAGTTATTTTGAACCATTGCTCTAAGTAAAAGTAAAAAAATACAGAAAATTATACAAAAACAGATAAAATTAATTTACAAAAATAAGAAGACCTCGAATCCAATACAAAATTACTTAATCAGCATTCAACTAGCTTTGTGAGAATCAAAGTTCCTCCCCGGAGCTTTCGTTTGTCCTAGATTCACAAGGTTGACAAGTGTGAGACTAAAGTTTGTGTTTGGAAGAACTTAACTCTTCCTTTGTAACTGTTCTCTGTACTTACGCAGTAAGCAAGATGCCAGCTGATGAAAAAGACATGGCCCCGATGGCCCAAGCGGAGTCGGGCCTCAGATAGGCCTCAGGGATGGGTCTGCAGTGGGTCCTCGTGAGGTCGGGCAGGGTCCCTCGAGGACACACCATGCAGGCCGTCTCTACGTATGGGGAGCGGATCTGTTAAAAAATAAAATAGTTTCAACATTTTATAAACTCCTTTCTGGTACCTACGTTTGACAATCATTTTTGGAAATCTTTCAGATTTTACATTATTTTTAAATATTAATCAAACAAAAAAAAAGTTTAGATGCTTCACACTCCTACTTTAACTGTGTTTGTTGGTTGTGGTTTGTTTGTTTACGTAGGTTGGTTAGGTTAAGTTAGAAGGTAGGAAGGAAGGTAGAGTTACAATGACAACGGTTTGTTAACGTGTTAGCTTTGTAAGACACCAAAACCATTGAATATCTCGACGTCAGTCTTGTAAAGTGGTCTTCATCGATCTTGTAACTCATACAAAAACAGAATAAAGTAAAAAAAATAAAAATCAAATCAAATTCAAATCCTTGAAAAGGGATCCCGGCTGTTTGGACTTGCAAATTATATCCCCTGCAGAGGGGTAGAATCGTCTAATTTACTCATCCTTATTGAATGTCATTCTCGCCTTCCGCAGCTGCAAGCCAGGATGGAACGAGGAAACGGACCAATAAGAGAGGTTTAATATCACGTCACTTTTCGATTCATGGAACTCTTTTCACTTTACGACTTCAGTAAGTAAACTCACAAGACTATAAAAGTAAATATTACCTCATACTGTGTGCAGTTAAAACAGTGCCAGCAGCAGCTCTCTCCCTCTACATACTGCTTGGCCTGTCCCAGCTCACATTCCGCACTGCAAACGGATTCAGGAGGTCTCGGCGATTCCAGTTTGAATTGTATATCTGTGAAAATCACAAAACATTTAATTGTTCTTTATAACTGTCTTTTTGAGGTAGAGATTTACGTAAACAATGAAACTGCAAAACTCCGAGTTGCTTTCACAGATTTTTACAGTGCGTTTGGAGAGAGAAACAGCTGTTTTTATTTCATATTTCTGAACAATACACAAAAATGTATGAGAGCCTCCCGTAAGAAAATGTGAAATATCACGTTAAATTATCTAGCTAACAACAGCAGACTTATCGCCTGATAAATGGACCCAAAATAGCTTTCTTGTGATGTCCAACTATTAACTAAGTAAGTAGAATACGTTTCGCAGTCAATTTCCATCATTTATCGATAGTTGAAAGATTAATTATTTAGATAGTCCATTATTCTCGTTGATAGATGGTAGTGATTATGCACTACCATTTAACGCATCACTAACTCCTTTGTAGAGGCAATAGTGTAGATAATCGCCAATGAAACGGCTGTAAGGAATTTGATTAACAGACTGATGGTTCGATTTTGATGATTTGAATAGTACTGTCCATACGCAATGGTCCTGTGAGAATTTAGATAATAATGATGAACATTTGAAGATGAGAGAGAAGAAGTACAAGCAATAATTGAATTTATTCATCATTTTACTTTGCATAAGGTACCTACTTACATAAAATGAGTAATTCATTCTGCAACTATAAAAGACAGTAACAGAACCTGTAGATTTTGGTGACTAATCACATTAACAGAATACCATTCAAAGTTCTTCAAACGTAGCAAAATCTGATTATTAGACCATTGACGGTCTGCCTAACCTGCAGATTATTTATAAACCAACAAACTATATGCAACCCTTTTTATAATCTTTTAACTTTTAACATACCTTCCAAATCCAATTGCAGCTCCCCGTCAAGATACTGTCCGATGTTCAGCCATCGGTACACTCCTTTTTCCACCTGCTTGAAGTGCAGTATGTTGTATCTCGCTGGACCATCTCCGTTGCTGTCAAACTGGAACTTGTCTCCGCTTAGCCCGGTGAAGTTGACTTTGCGGAGGTATCTTAGTAGTTCGGTGCCGCTCACTGGACGCATGGCGTCGCAGAGGCCGCTTCGTCCACCGCAGAGTGAGGCGTGCATGTCACTGTAGGGCAAAGAAAAGAAAGCATAAGTTTGTGCATAATTTCTAAGTTACTGGACACATTGTAGAGAGTACAAAGATTTGTAAATAACAGTGACGTAAATAAGGACCATAGACTAGTTTTGGTTGTACCTCTTCTGGTCTCTACGTATAATGAATGAAGTTTTCAAAATTTTACACAGAATGTATTTTTTAGGTTGAAATGTTGGGCTGACAACTTGTCACTATACAGCAAATCCCCTGAAGAATTTTCACCCCTTTTTTAGCGTTTCATAGTCAACTAGGAACCCATATTTAAATATGCCATTGCCGTAGGTACTGCCTACTTCTTTAAAATATACTTACTACGTATGGGTTATTTATTTGAACATAATCAGTCAATGTACCAACGAAACTAATGTTTGTTACTTTATTGCTCAAACTGCGGACCTTCGAGACGTTATAAGACCGGGAACCCAATTTGTGGTAATTTGACAAGCAAATCCCAAGGCCCACTAAGATGTTTAAGCTCCGCATATTAATGGTGGACATGGGATCCGGGTATTCGCTTGTCATATCCGACGGTTGTGGGTTGCCAATTAAAACTGAGCGGCTAACTATCTTTACTTATTCTGTTCTCTGGGACTGGAAAGTTCTTTAATTTTCAGGAAATGACGCAACGCGATGCGGCGCGCAGATTTCAAAGGCGTGAAACAATACAAAATTTTATTATTATGCAAATTAATATTATAATTCAATTAAAGAACTTTAAAATTTCTTGCTGTAGGTATCGCGCGGTGCAGCCTATAACTTCGTAGTGGATAGAAAGAGATGCATCTCACAATCCGGTGTACTTAAATAAACCTTATATCCTAACAGAAAATGCTACTAAAGTTCTTGAAAATATTTTTAACGTAATTCAGAAATCATATTAATGAATTCTCATGAAAAATGCACCTGCAAGCAAACTAAAAATAGTAAGAGGGAGAGCTCTCTGAAGGCGTTAATAATGTAATAGACGTTCGTTCACTTCACTATGCATTAGGGCGGGCGGGGCACGTATTGCCGGTCGGTCCTATGAAGCGAACAAGGCTTGGGCCGGCCTGTCATTCACCAAACAGACAGGAAAAAATGAGGCCAAGGCGGTGGGACGTCGACCAACATACCTACTTGTTATTTTACTTCTAGAACCTTTCATTTCATTTTATAGTGTCAAAACATAAATTTATGGTAATCCTGCTGTAATGGAACCAAAAATAATGCACTGGCTGTCTTTTCAGCCCATGTATATGGTATACCTGTGAAATCTTTTAAAGGTACACGATATAGTCTGTGTAGAAATAACAGTTGTGACAAAATCAACTTTTAAGGACCCATTTGTGCACTGTACCTTCATTGTAAAAGACACAATACTGCAAATAAATATACATACAAACTCTAGCAGTATAAAATTTCTGCTCAACGGCTTCAAAAGTTAACAAAACGATACATAAACGTGAACGTTGTATGCCAGATGAGAAAAGAGTTCATGACACGACCAATCGCGATTGACAGTCTCTATGTTTTTAATCAGAATTACATTGATACATTGTCAAATAGTATTGAGAAACGCGATGGGTGACAAATTAGGAATGGCAATAAGTTAGGCAAGAATTTTGTGAAAAATTAAATATTCAGACATTTTCATTGACATTTTAATCAAAAGTAACTTTAACAAGTTTTTTTCAACAAATAGTCCCACAGCAAGAACATTTTTTGCCACTATAATTAGCTGTCATCAATTCATTCCTGTCAGTGTAACAGCAATATGGTTCCAAATATCGCTACCTAAACAGATAAGCCGGTGGCACTGTGATTGATCGTTTCGTGGTTTCTTGAGAACACGATTGAATAAGGTTGAGAACGAATAGAACCAAGCAACATTTACATACACAGTTAATATTGGCAGCAACCAAAGACTAAGATTGTGGAAGATACTGCAATTAAGGCTGTTAATTTACGTGTGCAAACATTTCTCATTTATTTCTCTTTAAGTCCGGCTCACGTCTGGCTAAATATTGTTCTGTTTTTTTCGTACTATACAATCATCGTCAGTCGTACATAAAGTCACACATTTTTATAATGGGATACGTAGAGCGCAAAACGTCTATTACGTAAGAAGGTGTTTTCGCCACGTTTCAGATTGAATTATGGATCGGTTTTGGTCTTTACATTGCATTAGTAAGGTCGGTAAAAAAAGTAAAAGAAATATTATCAGAAATTCGGTTGCTCGACATACTTTACATATTTCACTTTTACAGAAAGTCTATTTTATTAGACTCTGTTCTTGCTTTCAAAATATTGCGAGGTCTACTTCAAATCTAGGTCTATGCATACACATTCTGCCTTCTTGAGGGAATACTGTTTACTTCAGAAAACTGTGAAATGAGAAGCATAAAAGAACAGCGATACTTTGAGTAAGTTCTTGTTGCAACAATGGTAATAAACTATGTGCAATAAGCTTTGAAGCAATATTTTTCTAGAAGGGGAAAACTTACAACATCAACTTTCTTTGATTATGTATAAATGTTGTACTTTGTAAAAATAGAAACTTTACATAAAATACCACGACGTCTTTTATTTCTCTGCCTTAGTGATTAAGTGAGATCGTAGGTTCGATTCCCACTGCGAAAACTCAATTTTTTCCCTAGTTTGGTTAGGACGATACAGGCTGAATCCATATTTTTGGCTATGGTATTAATTTAAAATAAAGAAAACAAAGCCTAACCCGTCCCAAATTCCTTTCGATACTAAAATACCTCACTAAATTAATAAATTCGTGAGATGAGTCCACTTAATTCATTTCTATATGAAAATTCGGCATTTAGACCCCTAATATTGCCCATCAAAATCGAAGTTTGGAGACCTCTTGGGCTGAAAGGTCTCTCAAGTGCTTGTGGATTCCATTAGTTCTTGTCTAGGACAAATTAGTTCAACGAAATTAGTCTCCCGTAACGGTATTAATTATGACCTTGAAAGTATTTAAAGGTCGAGCAAATATTAACTCAAATTAATCAGGTTTCAACATTTTTTATCTGTGGAAGTGATACCTACTTACAATCTAAAACCTAGCTCTCATTTCATAATTTTGTTGCAAAATATGGATTTTCTTATAAGCTAAAAGGAATTGTCTGTCTAAACGTCTAAAACCTTAGTCTAAACTTAAATTCAAAACAGTGCTGATCAACTGCGGACGAAAGGATAATAGAGTAAACAGAAGTTAATCTACAAATTTAATCAGTTTTCTCCCTTTAAGTGTTCAACCCATTCCAATTAAAATGTACCTAAACCTAATCCCTTAAGGGTCATTTACAACTATTAAGGGTTCCTCAGCCCTAAGAGAAAATCCAGTTGTTAAATTTAAACCAGCAAATTCGTATTATAGAGTTAACAGCTGCATAAGTAAAACTAATAGATATTGCGGTAATATTTGTACTTTTTGGTGCTGATTTTCATAATATAGTTACCAAGTTATATGTATTTAATTACCTTTAGGCAACTTCCTTTGATAAATTCTGCAGCAAAGCAGTCGTGTTCGCGATATTAGTATATTGGTTTTACTGTCAAAGCAATATTACCAAATTCCTCAGCGCCTGAAGCTTAAATATTAAATCTTGTATACAAAGATAAAGAGCCTTAGAATAACATAAATAGTTCATATAATTATAATGCCATGAAACTGAAAAACTTTGTTGAAAAATAAATTTGCTTTTCTTCATCATGGAACTTTTAGGTACACCACAGAAGCAATAGTTAAGAAATGTGCAATTTTACAAGCTTTCATGTCCTGTTTTTATTATGATTCTTCTATTAGAAAAGTGCATACATACATAAAATCACACCTTTATCCCTAATGGGGTAACAAGTTTTGAGGGTTATTACAGATGATTTTGTATATTGCTATAGTGACGTACGAGTTGTCAGCCCATCGCCTAAATTGCCCGGGAGGAGATGCAGCTGGCACATTCTATGTTTTTCTATCACTTCCAGTTCAGCATGGAAGTATTAGAAAAGTGCATAAAATAAACTAAATTTCGGTATTTTTTTTACTTGCTAACCTGATATACTTATCCGCTGAAAACTCAATTAGGAACTTACATAGCCCAGAAAACTAGTAATAAATAAATCGTGAATCGGCAAAAAAGGTTCAGTATTGAAGCACTTTCGGTTTATTTTGATAGCTTTAAAACTAATTTAATTTCAACTGTATACAACTCAGCATTAATGAGTACTTTCGTACCGCACTTAAAGTAATTAAAACATTACAGCTTAGCGGGCATCCCATTTAATTTGATTATGGCCAGCTAATTGGGAGGTTATTACAACAGGTTATTACTGGTAGGATAGCTACTTAAAAGCCCAAACATTTTATTTCTAGAAGCAATGTTACAAAACAGTTTTAATTTTAAGTAATCGCTACATACCTAACCACCAAACTACCATCCAACATGTTGCTACCAGTAGTTAGTGACCACCCAAATTCTTTATGTGTATCCTTGGGAAGAGAAACAGCTACTTAAAACATACTTCGTTTTTTATCGCTGTCCAATTTCAATAAACAATTCAAGAAAGGTGAGCGAATAGATAGATGATATCAGAGAGCGTCAATCATGTCATACGATTCAACAAAAAAGTCATCTGGAAGCCATCAGTCACCACTTTTTCCTCGTGAAACTGTGTGCATTCAGCCGTAAAGATTTCTCTTCACATTTCACACTCCCAGTGTACGCGGATCTTACATGGTGAAAAGTAGGCCACAAACGCTCGCATAGCCGGGGTGAAAATCAGTACAATCCACTACGCAAGTGCATGGATAAGCTCGAGTCTGGTTATTTGCCTTTCAGAGAAAGTTTGTTTTTGCTGACATCTTTCACCTAGCTATATACAGAATGTTTAATAACATAGTACACCCGGCTCTGAAAAGTACTCTTGGTTAAGATAGCTGCTATTTTTAGAACCCCAAAATTTTCTTATAAACACGACATACTCCATTTTATACCTCCATATATTTTAAGCTCTTGCAAAGAGAGCTAGCCGCTTTTCAACGCTCGCTGCCTTCATTTACGGCCTGTGTGAATGGGCTGTAAAGAAGCACAGATTAAACGTATTGAGGGCGAATATACTTAGTATGGGTAGGTACTTCTTAGCTTCAAGAGGAAGTAATTTTTCTTAATAATGTAAGACCAAGCAAAACTTTTATCGATCATGATCATTTTCTTGTTTCTATTGCTTCGAAATTCTTGAGATAAACATTGTATTCGGACTGCAGATACTTTCTACCATACTGCACTAAGAAGTTTACTTTCATGCTAGACTGGGAAAGATAAAAAAATATATATTATCCAATCCGCTTCTCTCCCTTCGTCTTGTTACACATACTGTTAAGCTAGGAAAGTGTTGTTGCTCTGCCTACCTCGTAAGAATTACTTACAGGCGCAATTTTATGTACGTATGTTACGACAATAGTGCCGACACTTTATGCCTACGAAATTTGATACAAACGAGTTAAATTTAAATATGTAGAGCACAAGCTGCATAGTCAAGTCAACCGTTTTATACGTGCTTTTCTTTAACAATGCTATTCAGACTTTATACGAGCACCTAAGCTTTCTTACGGCTAAGAGAGTTTTCCTTTGATTCCTGGTAGTAACAATTCTTATACAGCATATAGGCACCTCTCTTTGTAAATAAGTATTCAGAGAAAATCTCAGTCCTTAGAAAACTTTAAAAACTTTCTTGTCAGAAAACGAAGGTTGAAACTGTCTATAGGTACATAGTCATCTAACTACTCAGCCTACATTTATTTCACTTAAAATACCCAACACAAAATGGAACATAATAAGAATGAAAGAAATGCGTTAAAAGCGTTTTCAAACATTCTATAGCCAATCTAAAGCACAAAAAGCCGCTTGAATCCTAGCCACAGTACTGTATTCACCGCAACATTTTTGTGCACTTCATTCAGAATACCAGCAATCCCTCCAATTACTTTCTTCTAAAAAGGTTGCAGCTTGTTTTCGTTCAAGAGGCTTCTGTTTGAAAATAGAGAGCTTCTCTAGACTACTGAAACTTTGAAGGTTTTTTTATGATAGTTCAAGATGTTTTCTTTCCTTACATTATATAGGTATACCGAGTGTAAGGGACAGCTTCCCGAAAACTGATAGAGGGTTGCTCAGTCAACGAAACTGAACAATTTCCACCAGGGAATTCTTTCAGGAGATGAAAAAAAGAATAACTTTCCCATACAAAATGACCACCTTGATCAGACAATTTGTATGGAAATGCAAAAAAAAAATTCATTTCCTGAAAGAATATTCTGGTATAATTTGTTGCAATTTGCCCTTCTATTTTTGGCTGTGATATTTTTCCATCGTCAACTGTATGTCTATCACCTATAAACCTAATCAAGGTTTATGAGGCACCGTAATATGTGATTTTTCTATTTGTAATTTTGTATGATAACTTTAATAAATAAATAAATAAACCTCTGACTAGACTCAAGATAAAATATTTAAAAAAATCTTTCTCATTTCTGACTTTAAGAAGGCAGCAACTAGCTTTCTGTTCTAAAGAGCTCTTGAAAATTGAGGAACTGTAACTTTAGCTTTAGACTGTTTTACTGACCGAAGTTTTCAAATATGGAAGTGAGATTCTAAGTTGAACATTTTTCTAGTACTTACTTCACTACCAATCAGCAATTTTCTTTCAATAATAAGTACCTATATATTATATCGCATCCAAGAGCTTTTATATTTTGCAAATTGAAAACGATGATAGGTTTTTACTAAAGTCAAGAGCTAGGTATATACAGGGTGTAAGGGGAAGTGTACTTAATACTGAAAGAGGTTGATCAGTCAGCGAAACTGAACCACTTTCACCAAGAAATTCTTTTGGAAAATGAAAAAAAAAATTACTTTTAGGTTAGTAGCTTTTTTGTTTTCGTATAATCTGTTCAGTTTCATTGAAAAACCAACCCTTTACAGTTTTTGTTACACCAGCCCTTACACCCTATATAAAAATCACAAATACTCTAATAGTCATTAGCATAATCCTTTCAGAAACCAATTCATAACTCGTTAACTATAATGTAATACCCAAATCTAAATTGTTGGTTGTCAAAACTCTTGGGATTACCATAATATTATTATCATAAATCTTAATTTAAATAAATTGATTAAACCCTACTGATTAATCTTCTTTTAGTTAGAAAATAGCTGAGAAGACCCGCTAAACCCTTGTGTCAGAGATTTCTTAAGATCCACCTAATGTAGACCTCTTTTATTGTTTGTGTACAGAACAAAGAATAATCTTCAGCAGGTTTAATATTAAGCCTACAAGCCTTAAATCTTCTTTTTATTTTTGTGTCAATGAAAGCTCAAACGATCAACTTCCAAAAGCTGACGACGCTAACTGTAAGTCACCAATTCCTTAAACTATTGCAAATGTCTTTTAGGTCGAATGTCCAAGACTCCGAATACATCTATATTTTGATGAGCTCAAGTCGGTTGAACGACGTTGAAATGGTCATTCACAATGAAAACATAAGATTAGGATAAACAATACTTTATTGCACATAATTTGAGACATACAACACATAAACATTAAAGATAAGTACAATATTTATTGCTTAAGTAGCAATTTCTACCAGGAAACTTTTGGGTGAAAGAAAAATGCGTAGTAGAAAGCAATAATAAGGTAGTACAGAGTATTAAGTGTAACATGCACTATAAAATACTCCTTTTGTATCAGCCTAAATACCACTTAACCACAGAGCTAATTATCATACCTAATCCAAATGTAATTGGTGGATGTCAAAACTGTCTAATTCCCCCAGGATCACCCAAATCACCCTTTATTTAAATGAATCGCTCCAGTCCAGTTGATTAATGACTATCCAGTAATGGGTCGGCCCTCCCCCCTATGATTTGCATACAAAATTTGCTAATCTACATTTACACTCATTTTATGAACTAGCTTTTGATGGGTTTTTGTAGCTGTTGTTTGTCAAAATTATTCTTATAATAAGAATAACTATAAAAAACAAAGTGACATATTGTTATTAAAATATCCTTAATTCCAATGAAGTTTGCAAATCAATACCGACGTATTATGAAATCAAATCAAAATCAAATCAAATAATACTTTATTGTACACAGGAAAACACAAATTAAACATACATAACATGACATAAGTGTATATACAGAAGGTAAGTGTATTATGCGGCCTATAAACTCTTTCTCTTTCTCTTCACACCACCAGATCATAATCTGCTGTTTCAAAATTTTAACTTTAGTAGAAACTAACTAAACAAAAAAATGCAGAAAGCCAACGTGCAGTATTTTACAACGTATCTCATTTAATAGTTCCTGAAAATCGCAGTCAATAAAGCCATCACTGGTCAGGCATTTTTGCCGCGCAATCGTGCAATATTTCAAACTAGAATCGATAGTCTATATTAAAATAGTTGCTGGTCGCTGGCGTCCGGCCAGGCCCACCTGAGTGCGCAAAATGTGGACAAAGCAAAACGCCAGATTTAAACTTTTCCATACTAAACTGAGGGTTATTCCATGCTGTACTGCGAGCGCTAGAAAAACAAAGAATGTTCTAGCTACTTTACTTCCCGGGCGTACTGTAGTAATTATTAGAGAGAGACGAGAGTATCAGTGTATTGCAATTTATGCGGCAGAAAAACTATTAGTGTAGTGACACACAGTTTATACTTAATGAAAAGATGCTTAAACCTTGTTAGACATAGCAAAAACGCCTTTTACTTATGAGGTATTTCATACTTTAACTTCCCCGCAAGGGATACAGACGTAACTGTATGTAATCGATAGAGACAATATTAAAATAGTTGGTGGTCTCTGGCGCCAAGTTAGTTAACTCTCTCGTTTTCTCCATCTTCAGTTATGGTTCAGAAACATGGACGTTGAAAAAGGCCGACCGTAATCGCATTGATGCTTTCGAGATGTGGTGCTGGAGGAAGATGCTTCAAATCCCGTGGACTGCTTTCCGTACAAATGCATCTATTTTAAAAGAACTCAACGTTAAAGTTAGGCTTTCCACTGTATGTTTGCGAAGAATCCTGGAGTTCTTTGGTCACATCGCCCGAAAAGATGGACATAACCTGGAACAGTTAATGGTTACTGGCAAGGTCGATGGCAAACGGCCGAGAGGCCGCAGCCCAACCAGATGGTCTGACCAAATCCGCTCAGCGCTGAACACCAGGCTGCACGATGCACTTCACGTCGCTAAAGATAGGACCAGCTGGAGAAGCATCGTTAAAGAAAAACTAAGTTCCCAGTGGGGGAATCACGACCCTCAGTAATGAGGAGCACGACGCGAGGAGGAGGAGGTCTCTGGCGTCCGGCCAGGCCCACCTGCATACGGGAAAATGTGGATAAAGCAAAACGGAAGAGCTGTTAACATGACAGCTATTATATAGGTAGAGGAAATATTGACACAGATTGGCGTTAAAGTTTGAGAACCTTTGGGGTGGTCCTAATATAGGTATAATAATAGGTAGGTACCTACCAGAAGAAGTCATGTAAAAGAAAAAAATACTAGAGAACTATACTTACGAAAGTTTGAAAGGTTGATACTCATATTCACCGTTAAACTAGTGGATGTAAGGTTCAGTAATAAGAAAGAATTCGTTTAACTTTAATAAAAATAAAATAAAATAAATAAACCTGTCTCATTATAAGGGTCAGTTCACGCCAGGAAGTGATGCATCTCGTTGTACCAAGAAATGATAGACCAAATGACGCATCGCGACGTAGCGTGACGCTCTAAAAATTTATTCGAATTCTACCAATTTAATTTCTATCTATTTAAATATGAATAAAGTTCTCTATAGTAGGTATGACGCTCTTAAAAAGTACACGTTGCGTCGCGTCGCTTCTTGGTGTGAAAATTAACCCCGGCAACTCGTTACAAAACGTTAAAAACTTTGATGATTAAATGCCAAATATCAATATTCCATTACGAAACCGTAAAAAACAAGTATTTACTTAAATAAATATAACGTAAATAAAACGACGCTTATACCAAAATAAATTCCACACAGGCACATCGTATCCGTGTCATGTTAAAAATGATAAATGTACTGAACGCACCCAAATATGCGAGTCAGGGTGTCGTAAATAACGTGACCTATTGACCGTAGGGTAGGGTAAGGGTTAGGGAAGATAATATTAGCAAATTTTACACAAAGAGGGGAAAAGATGGCGGCGACCCTGAAATTTGTAAGTTACACAGGAGCTAAAAAAACTTATTGTCTTTCCCAAGAGAGAAACAATTTGATTAGTTTTAGTTTTTGTTCTTACCTTAACTTTTGTGTATAACCATCCTATTTAAAGGATAATCATTATGATATGAACGATATCGTTTACAAGTTTAAGGGACTTGAAGCTTCTTAGCTTCCCGCAAACTGATAGGGGTTGATCAATGTTCACCAAGAGAATTCAAAGGAAAAAAATACTTCCCAGAGAAAATTACCATCTTGATCTTAATTATCATAAATGGGCACGCTATATTTTTTCTGGAAGATTTTCTTGGTGAACGTTGTTCAGTCTCTATACAAGGTGTTAACAGAGGCAATGCTTACTTGCGGAAAAAACAGATTGACCGAAGGTTCGGCGCTACGTAGCGAATCTCCGAACCTTCCGCAGGTGTTGTGATAAGTAGCACTGCGAGAGCTACAAATTTATTGCTAAGATTCAAAATTAGTTCATTTAGTTTGTTTTGAAACCGTTGAGTTCCACTGAGCAAGCAGGAATGGACGTGAACGAACCAAAGATCGAATGAATGAATGATTGAACGTGTTTGTGAGCTCCAATCCGTTCTGCGCATAGAAATCGGAAGAGTTTATTTTGTGAAATGTATTACAGTGCGACGCGGTGGACTCGCGTTCTCAATGAACGTGGAGGGGAGTGCTGTAGTTAAAGGAAAACTGTCAAATCAATATTATCAAGATGGTGGCATCCACCTTTCCGCCACTTTCGTTAAACCATGTTTGTACTCCAAATAGGTGATATAAAATATTGCCAGCTGAAATAACTAAAACAATCAAAAGTAAACTCACACGTTTTCGCGATAAAAAATGACATAAATGATTCAGTCATTTACTATCGTAGAGGTTTATAGTTATGGATCTATGCAAATAAAAATGAAAAAAAAAAATTAAATAAATCAATATTCTTTCATTTTATTTTATACAATTGTATTTTGCCAGCCCATATCACTTAAATTAAATTACAATGCACCGCAACCCTTGGATCCTGCTACTAACTTTTTTTAGTAAACTATATTACTTATGTTTTTTATCACTCCGACTTTACCATGAGAGAAACACCAAAACATATTGTGTATATTTTCTCAGATTCGTCATGTTGTAAACGAATGCTTAGCGTGCCCTGCTGGTAATAAAAATAAAAATATTTATGACAGCCGAAACATAAAAGAGGAGTATGATACTGTGTACAAAGGTCATAAAATAAATAGGATTTACTGACATCACTGGGTTAGCCCAAAATTTACATGCCAAAGACGTGATAAAATGCTGACCGGTCGTAAAAGAGATAACTCTGTTTCAAACCAGTCACTGAACTGTGCCTTAAGGAGGAACGATAAGCTCAGTGGCGCCCCCACTTTTGGAAAGATCGATATCCAAAGCTTAGATATTAAGTGGATTACAAAATGATAAATTACTTGCGCTTTGTGCAAAACGTTAAATTAGTATATTAAAGAAAATGTTAGTATTTGAGAAAAAAATATTTGTAGGGGCGCCACTGAGCTCATCGTTCCGCCTTAAGAAAAGGACGAGGATAGGTAAATATAGCATAACAAAACTTCACTGAAAATACTGCAAAACTACTTTTCTCGATTTTTAGACATATTTATATCAAGAGAAACAAAGGATCATGTTAGAAAAGTCTTAGGGCTGCAAAATTTCGATAAATCGGATTGATTGCCCCAACTAACCACAACACCAACGAAATAAACGTCGGGTTAAAAGGGTAAATTATGTCTTTACCAACAAAATGTTGGCGCGAGTGACCCAGATAACAACTATAACAAATCTCTCTCTGACCTTTCAAAAATATCTACCAAAGCAGAAGCAGAACATCAGTCTAGGCTGTGAAACAATTTACTGTAAAATATTCTTAGTAAATATAAGTAACAGATTGATGATCCCCGTCCTCTTAAGCCACTCTTAATCTTGGCTGAAGATCTCGCCTGAATCCCTCTCCATCATTACTCTTCAAACGAAATCAGTCTTGCGACGAGAGGATTACGGTAACTTTCACGGTATTAAAATGATTTAAAATGTGATGTATAATTCAATGAATATTTACTGAATTGGATAGAATTAAATGACAGCTTATAATAATTTACTCTGCTATTTGTAGGAAGAAGAACTTGTACAAATTACTATGACATACCCTCGACCACCATGTGTGTAATCATTGACGTTTGAACTCAGAGCTTATCATAATATGACAAAGTAAATTATGGTGTGAAGTGATATTTCTGATCTTATCTTATTTAGCCGTTAGTGTCCCACTGCTGGGCAAAGGCCTACCTCCGGTCTCTCCGCACGTCTCATTACTGATACGAACTCAAAATCGCTGTCAGTCTCAAGAGCTGATTATTAAAACGGGTCTTAGATAGATAATATCCAATCGAATACCTGCCCTCGAAGGTCCAATAATTTACCCTCAAATTATCATCGACACTAGCTCAGTCGACTTATGCCCTCATAATGTCACACCAGTTGGCTTGGCTTGGCAATGTGCCAGACGGTATTGCCATGTAATTTTAGCCTTCTATTGGAGAAAATATTAACATTGTGCAAATTTTTGTAATTATTGAATATTTTATAAAGTACCTTTATTTATGTTGAGGTTGTTCATCCAGTGAAAAGTTACAATGTTTAACATACCAAGAAACGATTGGGATAGAATTTTAAATAAAAAAAAATGAAATAAAATATATTTCAAGATATTTTTTTCTTTAAGGTATGTACGATATTTCATTAATTCTAGTACTTCAATACTTCAAACACAGTAATAACTAAACTAAAATAACTTAGGTATTCGCCTGAATAATGTTGGATAGCAAAAGAAAACAAAAAAGAAGTAATATAAAGTAAGTGTTTGCTAGAATCAAGACAGTGAGAAGTTGCCTAATAAATAAAACATTATAAGAAAAATCCAGCCAAAGAAAGTAATTCTAAGTAAGTAAGTATTATAAATTAGTCTGAACATCAACTAAATCAATCAAACTAGAATTTTATGAATCGAAAACATAATTTGAAAGAATATTTTATCAATACAGAAAAAAAAACATTTTTATAAATTTTATTTATTAAATTTGTTTCTGAACTTAGTGCAGTATATTGTAAGTTGTTCAGTTTATTTCACTGAGCAACCCCTATCAGTTTGTGGGAAGCAAAGTTATCGCTTAGACCCCGTAAAATACCTGTTTAGAATTTTTCCACTGACTGATGTCACTTGGCGAACCAATCTATCGAATCACAAATTCCTATAAAACCAAAGCACATTTCCGGAAACTAAACTTCAACTGCATGTCGACACATCACTCTGATCCGAGATTCGAGTCAAGATTTCTTGAGATCAAGATATCTTGAGATGTGGCTAAACCAAAACACGCGACATGCCACAGTGAAAACACGCCCTTTGGGAGGTACAAAATGTTTGTATCACAAAAAATATGACTCCTTTTTGTATCTAATGCGATGCGTAATTGTTGTTTAGGTAGTTTTTATGTTCTTTTATTATGGACTTGTTACGTTACCTATTGAATAATCAGATCCATTTTTTACATTAATTTATGTTTGAACTCTTTAATTCAACACGTGTAAGGGTCGTATTTATAATCAGCTCTCAAGAGTGACAGCGAATTTGAGTTTGTATCAGAAATGTCATTTCAGTACAAAACGACCTGTCAAATCCAAACTTAATATTGCTCTCAATCTTGAGATCGCTTTATAAATACGAGCCTAAAAGCTTAAGGTGTACCTAAGTACAGCGAACATCCCTCAACATTTTAACGGCTCCCAAATAAAAACCATTTACCCAAAAACCCAAGTCTCTTTCAGAAAGTTGAAAAAGTAAACCACTTTCAAATAAAAATGACAATAAAAACCTTCCCAGGGGCAGGCATACGTTTTAACGAGTTTAAAACCAGTAACAAGCCTAAAGGCTCTTTTAGCCGAAAACATGTTGAAAATAAATTCTAACCTAAAACAAAATGAGCCTTGGGAGAGTTCCGGGCAAACCAATTTTAAAAGTGAAATGAAACATGAAATTAGTACAGGGCAGTGCTACTGCAAAGGTTTTCATATTCCAGCCAAAATGTTGGCTACGAAATTTTGCTGTAGCGGATTGCTACGCAGCTACAGCTTGTAGCAAATGGCTACGCTAAAGTAGAGATTTGTAGAACGAATTTTACAAGTTTTCTGATTATATTATTCAATTCATTATTTACTTACCTACCTCTAAAAACTGTTTTGTTCCGTATTATTTACCCTGCCTAGAAACTTCTTTCTTATTAATTAACACTTTTGGACAGCAAAAGGTATTAACTTTCACGTAAATTAATAACGCCAAGGTGTTGTTCAACAACCTTGAAAATGCCTAATTCGCGAGTACATCCTCATTTCGCCTATTTCGCGGTTCCGTAACTTTAGTGAAGATAGACAGATGCTCCAGGGAGAAATCTGAACTAATTAATGTCTTACTTAGGAGTTGCCGAGGCGAAATACACTTTCTTCCGTAGACTGGTAAAAGAGGTTTTGTGAAAATGGATTGTCAGACAAAATGAAAAGGCTTTATTTTAAATACTGACTAAAGTTTTGTTTCAGATATTTTGGTACAGTTCCGAGCACCAATTAGTGAATGTCACGATAAAAGAATAACGCTGTCTGTATGTCTCAGCTGTCAGTAATTTCACTGATCTAAGGAAACTACATTATTTTACAATATCACTTACTGAATAGCATAAGCGAAGGCCATGACAGCATCACTGACGAACTGCAGCTGTCTCTCAAACTCGGTGTTGGTGTAGGTCAGGCGCTCATATCCTGAACAGGCCTTGTCATAGTGTGTGTTGTAGGGCGTCCGAGGACTGCCTGGGTAGCGGCACTGGAAGTGGTCTTCCCAGAATTCTGTTGGAGAAAATAGGAAATTTAGAACATCATTATAAATGTGTTGCTACATTTATCTGTTACACGCAGGCGGAGTGTAAAAGACAATGAGTTTAGCTACGTTTGACAAATATTGGACATATTTTAGAAATAAAGTACAAGTTGTTAGCTTATTGCAGTAATTGCAATTTAATTTGTACTCTTTTACGTGCTGTTTTTTACATTATAGCCATTGCCCGGAAGAGAAACAGCTGAAATATTTTGATGTTTTCTCCAGTCTACCATGAATAGAGCAATGAAAATAAAATAAGATAAAACTTATATCACTAACGACAATGTTATTTTTTTTTAAGTATGTGTACTTATATTTATTTATTTATTTCAATAAATACACTATTAAAAACAATAAAATTATTACAATAAAAAAAACATTAGTTATCAATAATATAATTTAATGTCCGACTTATATTGTGACGGTTGATCCTATGGTTTTGATTGTACACTGCAATTTTGTACATTTTAAGTTTAACTGTTATCAAAGTAAGTACCTCCTACCTTCCCTACTACTTTCTAAAATAGGGGACAAAGCTTACTGCTTACAGCTTTGTCGCGCGAAAGCTCTGGGACAAAAGCTTTTCAGTTCCATGGGCCGAATAACCTTACGCTAAATTACTTCTATGCTGGACTAAAAGCGATAAAAAACAGATAATGTAGGTTCTCTGTACATTACAAGTGCAGACAAGTGGAAGCAGTGAATTAAAAAACCAATGTGTTAATCGTGCATTCTGCTCTCCCAAAAATATTAGCTTTAATCTCAGTCAGTAGTTAAAGACGACTACATCATCGTCATCATCTCCATAGCTTTTTCCCGTACACGGAGAGAAATGTCTGGTTGCATTTACGAGAATTCTCATTTTATGAACTAGAATTTCTTATTGATAACGACACAACAAGAATCGTTGAGTAGGAATAATTAAAAAGAATTGTTTTAATTTTGAAAAAGAATTGTTGTAATACCAACTATTTTCTAGTATACTGAACAACATGATACTGTACTAATTAACTAGTAATTTAGTATTTGATAAGGTATTTAGGGTGAAGTCTACCATACTGAGTGTTGTGATTACTTACTATATAATTTCAATAACGTTATTATCTCGTATACACAACTCGCAGTATTGTTAATAATATAATACTAGATTGTAAATAGGACAAAAATATTGTTTTTAATAACGCAACCATGACGTTGCGCCCATTAATGATCTAGTTACCTTTACTATGTGTTTTAGTAAATATTTAGTAACCTGTACTATGCGATCCTGTTGGTGTTACACATTACAGTCAGTAGTTTTTACTGTATGATAATAAAATAAAATTTTCATTGTACAATCTGAGCCATCTACTTTCTAAACTTGTGATATCTCATTTTATTACATAATCCAATAAGACTATAAACTGCCTTATATATCGTCGTAGTCCATTAATTAATACACAAACATAGGGCACTTTATAGTACCTACCAATAGTTATGTGTAATAAAATGAGTTATCACAAGTTTAAAAAGTAGATGGCTCAGATTGTACAATGAAAATTTTATTTTATTATCATACAGTAAAAACTACTGACTAAATAATATAACACTTACAAACAAGATCGCATAATACCAAAATATTAACAATATTCTTATTTTAATATTTGTGATATTGGGAAAAAATTAAATGAAATACAATTATATTGAAAATCACATTGGAGTATTTATTCTACTTAAATAAAATTAGGTTAATACAATGAAATGACAGTAATATACTAGGTGTAAGAAAACTGAAAGACTGAACAACAATCAACGATTCTGAACAACTTTCATAAAAAAAAATCTAGTAGAAAATGAAAAAATAATTAGCATCCCCATACAAAATGACAACTTTAATTAGACAATTTGTATGGGGAATGTTTTCCTCATCCTATAAGAATTTATTTGTTTTTCAGAATTCAACTACAAACACATTTAATTTCCACATACATACTATTACAATACACACATTTAAAAACAAAAACAATACAAAACAAAACGTCAGTAACACAGAGCAGATCAGTAGGTAAATTTAAAATATCGTAACAATACTACACAAATAGACACAAAACAAGTAAAACATTATAGAATATAGGATTAGGCCCAGCATAGTGCTGGTTTTAAGCCTACCCACTGTCAAGGCTAGTTACAACAGATAAACAGAAACAATAATACACATAAAATACACAACACAACTAAAATATATTTTTTAACATGTAGGAACAATTTTTGTGGAAAGAAATTATTTATTTTATTTCATTTTTCGGAATTCCGCTATCTTGTCAGTTACTACCTTCATGTATGGCAAGAAAGCTGGTTGGCGCTCAACGGTGAGCGGTGTGGAGCCGTTTCTGTGACGGCGCTGACTCTTCATTCGCAGTAGTTCCATTATTGAGTAGTTCCATAATACGCTGACGGTGTGGCTTAAGGTTGTCGCACATTCTAACATCTCATCGTCCAGGTATTGGGGGTCACAGATCTCGCGTGCTCTCTGAAACAAAGATGTTCTAGCGTCAGCTAATAATACAAGAATTGACTCGGATGATAATGGGAATTACCTATCTGTAAGTTGGTTTATAAAAGACTGTGTGATTAATGGTATCATTAGATTTTTTTATGATTAAAAGATAGCTTATTGACTATTTTGCTCTTGTTTTTCTTTTGTCATGTGGGTTTCGAGTCGATCGACCCAATGAACCCTGGTGTCCGAGTTTTTAAACCGCCAAAGACAATACGGAATATTTCCCCCCCCCCCCCCCCGGGAATCGAACCCACGACCTCCAGATCGGGAGCCCTTGGCTCAGACGACTAGACCACAGAGGTAGTTATTTTGCTCTAATTCTATAGTAAATAATAAATAAGTATATCATGAAAGTGGGTGCATGAATAGAATGAAGATGGTCATGAAGGTAGTAATTTCGTCCTGTGGAAGGACGGCCAAGGTGTCGTCTACATACCGATTAAACACCTTCGGAATTTCCGAAGCATTCCTTAGAGCTCGATCCTAAAATCACTCCATGAAGATATCAGCCGCCACCGGGGACACTGGAGAACCCGCGGCCACGTTGCCGTCGACTTGTATGTTGAAATAATCCATCCGCAGTAGCCGGATATTTTTCCCGATTTGGATGGTACCGGCGCCGCTTTCAACACTTCACTTGGTACCTAATCACTTAGTCTCTACACTTCAACCAATGCACAAGTTGTTAAAACTGACTTTACCAAGTAAAATCACGCAGCCAGCGAGCAGCAAAGCCCACAACACAAACCGAGCGCGAACGAAACAGTCATCCAAATGAAATGACGCGGCGGGCGATTGGCGGCTTTGCTTTACTAGCTTTTCGTTTTTGCAACTTACCGTTTAGTAAATAGAATATTAAATTCAGTAGTATTGACCAAATATTTAAGTGTCGTCTAATGAATAGCTAGTTTGTACACATAATTACATACAAATAGTATTCAAAACTATTTAGCTTCGTACATATCTGTACTAAGTGTAATGACGTTAACAGTACTAGATACCGATTAGTTTCGAAAGCAAGAGAATTGTACTCAGAAACAGATAAATTATACCAAATACTATTTTATAAAGTGCTTATCACATTCCAGAGAAATAGTATATGAGACTGCAATTAAATTGCACTCTAAACTGTTTTGATTAGTAAAGTTTACGAGACATTCTAGTAATTTTCTCAATTTTGTACACCATACATAATGAATGGTACTAAATACTCATCTGGTATTGTTGTGCAGAACAAAAGGATTCTTGTACGATAACAGAGTGTGTACTTTGCAAAACGAACTGCACAACGAACTATGTGTTAGTATAAAGTATCAAAATAATGTAGTATACACTAATCTAACGTTTACCGAACGAGAATTCTCGTAATTATAAGTTACTACTCCAGTCTAGTAATTTCTCCGGACCGAAATTTCTGTCCGTGTAATTATTTCACGGGGTCGGCCTTCTAATCTAGGGGATTGAACGAGTTAAAGCCGACTACATATTTAAAGGATAAAATCAAAAAGTGGACAGATAAGAAGCGTTCCATGTAACTTTATCAGTTACATCTTATGTATGGAAAGTATCTTCTACATGGGGGAGGCCCATGTCTAGAAATTGACTTTTATTTTATAGCTGATTGATAAAGTATGTCGTATCACGTACACTGAGTGGAAACATAATTTTTCCATACCAATATCACCGTTATAACAACAAAGTTGTTAAACTCCTGAAATCAATTTCGATCCAAGTAGTTTGTTCAGCCAAGTTTCCGTATCCGGCGTTCCCGCAAACAGCCACTTGCGAAGTCTTAGCTTTCGTCTCCGCAATCTATCTTAGCTTAGCCGCAAACTAGCCGAGTTCAGACATGCAGGATCGCTGCTTCACACGACCAAACTACTTTAAGGCTGTGTTTTAGTGTTGAGATTAGGTAACACCTCGTCGGTTAGTTGTAACATAGACAAGAAAAGTTTTGAAAATTTATTTCCCTGATACCTCTGCGATCTAATGGTTTGAGCCATGGGCTGACAATCCGGAGGTCAATCTGCATTATCCTAACCAAACTAGGGAATTACCTGATTGTCTGTCAAGATAAAAGTTACGTAAACGTTACGTGTCCTCTGTAGCACGGATCTTTTCTTGTCTTTGCTATTTAATAACTATTCATTACAACACATATCTTGTCAGAGTCCTATTTGGTAGGCCATATTAGGCGGTTAAAAAACTTTGACACCAGGATTTATCCGTTCGTTCGTCGACTCGATAAAAGGTGATTGATTTTACATAAAAGTAACTTTACTCACCAACAAACCAAGGGTTTCTCTTGTTGTTCTTCACGTTCAGGCTAAGGAAGTATTCTTTGAAGCCTTTGACGTCATTGGCTTGAGGTTGGACGCTGATGGTGCCTTCCACTGCTCGCTCATTGCCATCGGACACAAGGGACCTAAACACAATAATAAAAAAAACCATTTAAAAGAATGCAGATAATAATTTTCTATTGAAAAACTTATATCCTCCTAACATATCACCAACTTTCAATAATAGCATTATCAATACTTTCAAACTTTAAATAACTAAAATATTCTTTTTCTAATAAAGTGATGTGCCTTGCCTATCTGTAATTTAGGTACCATTAACGAATAGAACTAAAATAAAGTTTAATTTTGAATTGAAACCCTCTACCTGAATGTTATACGAAGTATATAATGTTATATTATGGTCATACATACATACTTTATTGATTTATCACTAAAGTTTGACAAAATATTTTTTACAAAGGATAATGAAATACAGTTTTGATATATGAGACTAAATTGGTCAATCGTACACAAAAAGAATAAAAACGATGTTGTGAGGAATTTAATTTATATTTTCATACGTTCATTCTGAATTTTACAATGTTTCGGGCGATTTATAGCACATGAATTTTATAATCAAATCGAATGACATTGCTTTTACACATTTCAATCCTTCGTTTCAAAAGTACAAATTGAAATCAAGTGATTTTGTAAAAATTTAAATATAGCTTATCCGTTTCAATTTGCATTTTTTAATAGTGATAAATTTTAAAAGCAGTTCATCTGGTTTTTATAATTGATTATACGTTTTTATTACTATTTAATGTTTGAGAAATTTTGTTTAACCAACCTATATGTATCAGTTCAAAATGTACCTCGTAAAGCAGATATCAGAATCTAAAGGATCCCACTGTTACTTTCTTTACGAACCTAGCACTCCATCCATCAGAGCCAACCCAGCTGAACGAAGATGTAGCGTTGATCCTCTCCACAGCCCTCATCACGCCAGCCACTTCTTGGTCTGAACCGAAGATGATGGCACCTGAAACAAGGAACATCCAATTGGTGATCATCACAGTGTTAGGTGTAAGTGATATTTGATATACCTACTACCTATCTGTGGAGTGGATAATTATATTATCTAAACCTAGCTTTTTAAATAGGTATGTATTAAAATCCCATGGTGTTCACACGTCAATTTTCCATATATTTTCAAAACAGAGAGTTTAAGTACGAAAATTTCATTTCAGTTCAAAAATGGACTATCAAAATTACAATTTTGAGATCGATTTATAAATACGAGCCACCTCCAATTCCTATGGGTTGTAAGTATTGGCTAGGTGCAGTTTATGTTTTGGCTACAAACCTAATCCTTCAGAATATATTCTCTGTCAGTATTTCTTTGTCTTTTACAGGCTGCAAATTTAGCCAGTATCAATTGTTAAAATTATGTTACGAAGTAATAAGACAATCATTTGGCAGAGACACCGAGCTTATTAACCACGATACTAAAATTTAACTTTATGCTTTTCGAGCCAAAACTGAATGCGCTTATAGACACTATCTTTGCATATAATTTGTACCTATTGTGTTTTACGACTTACTAGACAATTTCACACAAGCTAACTAAGCAACGTTACTCCCTCATAAGAATTTCCACTGGGACACTTAAACTTGAACACTTCCTCATCACCGTTACTAATTAAATGAACTATAAAAGTATTATAGAGTTGGCAACTAGAGCCATGTCTTTGAAACTACTTCCTGACTTCATCCCTGAGGAGCGCTCACGATTCCACATCCTTCCTCTTAGTAAGAGTTGTCAAGGGACACTTGTAGTTTAGAAATACAAGTTCTTGGCAAGGGTAGTCTACAATAGTACTCGTACATATCGCTGAAGCACATACATGTGCGTTAAAATTAGTTACCATCTTTTTTTGCCAAATAGTTAGTTTTTTGACGTCGAAATGGTATCTACTCGTCCTAATTCTTCCTGCGTAGGAGTGTTGGAAGAGGGTTTTTTCTACTAAACGTATCCTGGACAAGTATACTTTTACTTCCCTTACAGTTATTATACCTTTACCGTTTCTCGTTGAACATAAGGTAATCAGGTGTAAATATCCCTAAAATGTAGACGGTGTCCTAAGAGTAACCAACTTATTTTTACGACCCTTAAGGGTGTCAAGTCCCCTACAAATTTTACAGTGCCATTGAGCTTGGTGCCAGTTAATTTATAGCCTTAAGACGACCTTTGTGACAGCTAGAGGCTCATATAAGAGTTTATAACGCAATAAACCCGGAGCCTTCCAGTAATATATACCAGTAAAGTTGAATCTATCCAATCAGTTTCATAGCCCAAGATTTTGATAGTGTGGCCACACTTTATGAGCAATAAATAATGAATGGTAGGTAAAAAAATTACTGGTAACAAGGGGATAAAATTAAAACATACCTACTGTTTTAAATATAATTTAATTTATAAAAAAAAAATACAAGAAGATAAGAGGATTGAACCCATGAGCTTTTGGTCCAGAGGTCCTGTGTTCGGAGTGGTTAGGCGGAAGCCACGTTCTTTTCGCATGCGCGAATTTTCTTGCGTCAAAACTGGCGGCGCGTCTTGCGAAAAAAACAAACGTATGGGAATGTATGGGAGAGGCCACGTCTTTCGGAGAGAGGCCACGTGTTTCGGCGTCCGGCGGTAAGAATTGCGAATGTCAAAAAAATCGCCCGTGCGTCTGCCAAACATCTGCCAAATCAGTACGGTTTTAGGGCTGCCACTTGTATAATTTTAGTTTTTTTTTTATCTCGTCACGGAAAACGGACGATTTTTTACTAACTTAATAATAGTTAGTAGATATGTTATGCACAATCCCAGTTATCAGTGCGGGATGAGTTATCAGAACGGGGATGAGTTGTCAGTGTGGGATAAATTGTCAGCGCGGGATGAGTTGACAGTGCGGGGATGAGTTATCTGTGCGGGATGAGTTGTCAGTGGGGGATGAGTTGTCAGTGTGGGATGAGTTGTCAGTGTGGGGATGAGTTGTCAGTGTGGGGATGAGTTGTCAGTACGGGGATGAGTTGTCACCCCGCACTGACAACTCACCCCGCACCGCACTGATAACTCTTCCCCGCACTGACAACTCATCTCCGCCGACACGATCCATGTTGACCCGACGACCCATGACAGCGTTTTTTTTATTTAGTTCGGTATCTGGCATTTCTTCTATGCCATTTCGCGGTGTGGTTGAATTAAAAACTGCTCACTTCGCGGGCTGGCATTTCATCAGTACCACTCCGCGGATTGGTCGTTTTACATACCTGCCAAACCCCGAATTCAGCAATTGGCTTTTACGTGTTTGCCAGTCCGCGAATGGTTGCTTCAAAACGTCTGTTGTAAGATTTTTCTCTATAGAGCAATGGCAGCAATTCGTGGTTAACTAATAAGTCCAAACCTGTCACTTTCTATCATGAGGGAAGAGTACGGGATGGCAATAATTCTAGTTGAGATTTAGTTAAGTCGTGATGGTTACGAATCGGGCCCATTGTCTGTATCAGGTTCTTTGTTTACTTTTATTAGGATGTTATTTGTGTGCAATAATAAATGATTTAATATATATATTTTTAATCCGACTTTTGCACCGTGATACTCAGAATAAAACCTCCTTGTACTGGGTAGTTCTCCTGATTGACGGAAATTTCTGTCAATGTTCCGCGATAAAAACATTACATTAGAATAATTTTACAGCTACAAGCTTTTTTATGTGAATAGTAGGTATATAGCTTTTTGGATGTGGGTCACTTAGTATATTTTCTTTTAAATGTTTAAGTTTTTATGTAATAAATAGTTAAAAATTTCCGTCATATAATTTCAGTTGGAGAACTACTACGCTGTGATAATATTGCAAAATATTTTCACCTGGCAGCCCTAACATGTTTTGACCATGAGTCCGTGCCAAATAACTTTGCGCGTGAAGAAAAATGGAACTAATTTTTCCAGTCTCCAAAGTGTCATGTTCTAAAGACACTAGCGCCATACATAACCGCAAAGTTATCTGGCACGGACATGGACAATATGTTAACAGGACTGAGCTCCGGCAACAAGAAAATGTGCCGTGCGAGATAGCTAGATGTGAACTCTCTGCCCCTTTTGAATAAAGGAGACCGTTCCAAAAGTTCCAAAACCGTATACCGGGGTAATATCCTATGGTGCACTGCACTTATCACCGTAATTCTGCTAGCAGTGGACCACCAATCAGACGTCAGCAAAACAACAGTAACAAAAAATTTTATTTGAAGACTTTCGCGCTTTGCACACATTATAACTCAAACACATACGTGCTTTGATACCCCTGTTAAACAGTTATAATGGCCCCGATTCGTAACCATCCCGACTTAACTAAATCTCAACTAAAATTATTGCCATGGTTCTGTTCTCTCATGGAAGAAAATGACAGGTATGGACTTATATTAGTTAAGTCGCGTATTTTGCAACCATGAATTGCTACCAATGTTGAACTTAAGTTATCGCCTAAATTAAAAAATAATACTGAAACTCTCGAATTCCTTAGCTGGTTTTTAAAGTATATACCTACCCGGGAGGAGATGCGGTTGGCACATTCAATGTTTGTTTGTTTGTTTGTTTAAAACCGTATACTGGGGTAATATCGTATGATGCACTGCACTTATTATCGTTATTAGGTAATTAAAATTTATTTTTCTGGTATATTTCAAATTCTGCTAGCGGTGTGTTATTGCATGCAAGTCCGTTTTCTTGATTGACATTTAAGTCCAAAAATAAACGAATTTTGATTTGAAGTTGCTCAAGCTTATTTAAAAGCTCATCTGCGGCGATATATAGCGGGAGTCGGCGATATCTAAAATAGGAAAGAGTAAAGTTTAAGAAAGAGATAGTAGGAAGAGTGATAATCAAAAATGTTGACTAAACAATATTTTGTTTTATTTGTTACTGAGCCTTAGCCATACGGTTACGGAACAGTCTCCCCTAGTTGCTTTTATTTATTTTTATGTATGAATTATGTTTTTTACTTATGAAATGAACGATTACAACGGGACAAAGAAATCACGTATCTCATTCGATACGAGTTCTATCTCACTCGACTCGTTTTTTATATGATAGCTCTGGCAGACCATATTCAATATTAAATACAAGTTCATAGGGCGTTACCTACACCCTATGAACTTGTATTAGAATGTCAATTTTTTATACCTAGTGCTCAGTCCTGTTATTAGCAATAAGTCCATGGTTTTGACATGGCATATATTAGACATATATTGACATTACGTGACATGTTTACATAAATTCGCGCATTTGGTCGCGGCTTCTTAGTACAGGAGTCAACCTAGCGATAAATGATGACCATCGAAACAGATGAAACGTATGCATGGAGTGTGGCAAACCTCAATGAAAACTTATCAAACGTCTACCAATCGAAATATAATCGAAATAAAAAAGTATATAGTTCGTAAATAATGTCTCCTTCATTTTGTATGTGTTCCAATTATGTACATCAAAAAGTTAAATTGGTAATCTACTGGATTACAAACAATAAATAGGTATTGTTTTGCTATACAAGCATCATTAATTCAAAATGGTATCATTTATTTAATATTATCAAAACTTTAGACAAGTGTATCGGCATCATGCTCTTGGTCTATATTGGTCATGGCCTGTCAATTTAGACGCCGCCGCAGAAACAGACGCCAAAACAGACGCAAAAGTTGCCGCAGAATCAGACGCGCAAAGACGTGGCTTCCCTGTTAGAAAGTATAATTTAACACTGAGAATCTGAAAGTTCTAATGGAAAATATTCACTGAAATCCTCAATTCTGATCAAAGTACAAGCCCTTTAAAGTATACCCGGGTAAAAAAAGCAAAAATATTTTCCGCTTTTGTACATCTGGAAACTCGACCAACGAATATTATCCTTTAATATTTATAATGATATATTTATGATATAATAGTTGCAATATTTTTTACGTCAAAAGTTGTTAACAAGGTCAGGGCAGAGACTGTTTGTTGCCAAATTGCCATAACATCATCCAAACATTTATGATATGATTACAGCAAATTGAAAGAAATACGCAATTTTTCTCTCTAAATAACTGTTTCAGACAAGTCAAGGTTCTTATGGAACTTGTTGCTAAAAGTTATAAAAATAATGTCTCAAATTATCCAAGCTTTACAGCAATTTAGAATTTGTGATAAAAATGGAAATTATGACAATAACCATGACAAATGGTTTAAGCATGATCTTTGTCTTAGAAAAAAAAAGTTAAAAAGTTGCGTTAACTGTTCTTACTATTAAATGTAAGTAAATTACTAGGTCAAAAAAACTTTGTTCTGAGTTTTGAGGGTTATTCCAGATTGATCTGTATATTGCTATAGTGACAGGTTGTCAGTCCATCGCCTAAATTACAATACTGAAACCCTCGAATCCCTTAGCTGATTTTTACAGCATGCCCGGGAGTAGATGCAGCTTCTATGTTTTTCTATCACTCCCAGTCCAGCATGGGAGTAAAGCAACGCTATTCGTCTATTAATCTTATATCCAGAACAAAGTCCTACATTGGCCCGATAACCATCCTAATGTATCCGATCCACCCGGCGTGTTAAACGACAATCATTGCTTATCGGCAGCCACCAAACGGATTCAATTTGAGTAACCATTTTAGCGAAAAATTGTCTCGTGAGCACAGCTGGCTATCTCCTCAGCGCAACCCTTACCCCACATCGCTAGCTACAATTTATCTTCCAGCAATATGCTAGGGCTGGCTATATTCTACAGGGTGTAAAAAATTTGGGCGGGTGTGAACCTATCGATGAATCAAAACAACTTTTGCTAAGGAACATAGGTCGAAATCATAAAAAAATATATTTGACTCCCTCATACAATATTACTTGAGCCGCGACGCGGACACTATTTGAATGGGAGGGTCAGATTCTTTTGTCATTATCTCGATTATTTTATGTTCTTGGGGAAAGTTGTTCAGTTTCATGAGTAGGTCTAAGTTCACACCCTAAGTTTGGTCGGCAAACATTTTACACCCGGTATAGAACACATTTTTATTTCCCAATTTTCTTTTACTAGCGGATTAGATGGGGATTTTTTCTTGTTTGTTTTTCCGGAGAGCGGGATTTAAGGCGTCGTTGGTTTTAACGCTAATAATCTCGCAAAGGGTGGTGTGATGAAAGGGCTCAAGGTCGCTTATTTGGGGATAAATGTGGGAAAAATGGATAATTGGTTACAAGTGTTTCAAAACATGCCACGTGATTATGATGAAAACAACTTTTCCCAAGAAACAAAGTAGGTGAAATGAGATAATTATATATTATTAATATGAGATTATTAATCTCGAACCGGGGTGTTAAGAGATTTGGGCCGGTATAGACTGACAGCAAGATTGAAATAACTAATATTGCTTTCAATCTTGAAATCACTGCATAAATACAAGTCTTAAAGTTTATAACCAGTAAAAAAAATATGAACTGTCTCTAATGTGCCAGTAAAAAAAAATTAATACAACCAAACCTTTCCTAGGCGAAAAATCAAACTTGGAACTTTGCTCAAGATACTCTCAGACTACACGACCACGAAAAACAAAGACACTACAAGGGAATGCTAAATGTCTCTCTAGATTTGTAGTTTAGTGTCACTTGCGTCTTTAATTAAGGCTTAGACTGCAGCTCACAGAGAGATTAGATGCGACAGAACCACAGCAAACAAGTTTAAATTGAATTGTCAAACGCTTGAGCTCGAGACAACCTACACGCTCCCTCTTGGTTTATTTACACACACTGTATATAACCTGACAGCGAGCTGCAACTGTAGTTTCTCCTATGGTCTAATTGTTCGTGGTCCCAATTTTAGATTTCCATGGGTGTACAAAAAGTTCTTGAATTTCCCAAGTTATGTTAAAAAATTGCCTTCTCCATTAAGTCAAAATTTTAGTTATTGTGGTATCATGAGTAGACCAGTGGTTTAAAAGAACGCAGTACTTGGTTTTCATGCAATTAGATCAACCGCGCACAAACTGCAGAATAGCTTTCAAACTGAATTCATCTTTACGTATAAATTTTAAAGCATTCGCGATTATTTTCACTTGTCTCCCTAGTTTTACCATATTTACATAGCCTGAATAGAGCTAAAGAAACCACAAGAGCAGAATGGCAAAAGTCGCCACAAAGGTAGTCGTTTGCAACAACCCTGAGCTCGCCTTCGCGCATGAAATACTTAGGCCCGTATTTATAATCAGCTCTCAAGAGTGACAGCGAGTTTGAGTCCGTATCAGAAAATGTCATTAATGATCTGTCAAATCTATACTTAATATTGCTCTCAATCTTGAGATCGTTTTATAAATACGAGCCTTAATTACTTTATGGCCCGGAAACTACTTGTTGGTGTTCTCAGTATTGCTCCGCACGTAAATAATAAGTAATATATTATTCGTAAGTTTAGAAAAAAAAAAATCAATGCTGTTCAAATCAGCTAAGGTATTCCAGAGTTCCTTCCATGCTGGACTGGATGCGATAGAATGTTTTAGCTGCCTTTCCTCCCGGGCATGCTATAGCAGTCAGCAATAGGGATTCGAGGGTTACAGCGTATAGTGATTTAGGCCATGAGCTGACAACAATGTGTATCGCATTACAATCTAAAATATGTGTCAGACGTGGTGAAAACTTTTACTACGCATTTTACGCTCTGCTTACCTTACCTCGTAAGAGGTAAAAACAATGCAGTAAGTCGTACAGTCATACAAGGACCTTTTGGCGCGTGGGTGACATTGACAGCACAGATTACCTAGTATACATAACCTAACGGACATGTATACTAGGTAATCTGTGCTGTCAATGTCACTCACGCGCCAAAAGATCCTTGTTCGACTGTAACTTCCTCCATTGAGTAGTGACATATTATATATTCTGTGGTAGTGATACATAAAAAATACCCGGTCCTAAGATTCCTCTTTCCTTTGATGTGCGTAGTTTTCGTGAACACCGTCAGCTTGGCGCGGTTTCTTTTCACATCATGAGTTGCGAAAAGTTAATCGATCAAGTTCTTGACTGAGAGTGATATTTCAGCTGATATATGTATGAATGTTCCTTAAAACTTTGCAGAATATCAAGTGACTTGGTATATTAAAAAAAAGACAGTGGCAGAATAAAGATCAAATTGATAGACTTTGAGAGGATTCAAAATTTTGATCTTTGGAGTTTACGCTGGGTCTGACTGTTTATAGGCATTCATTTGCCCGCAATCTCACTTGATGGAAACTGGGAAGTCATAATGCAGATTATTGTGGAACATGATTGCCTTAGATAGTGCCAGTTTACTCTCACCTTGAAAAGGCCCAGGTTATAGCGTTCCGGAATCATATCCGTTAGGCAGGGAAATCCAATCCTTAGCCGTTCGCATTAGAAATGTTGAAGCGAAGCGCTTTGTTTACTAAAATAACTGCATGGCCTTTTAAGTAAAGCTAGCATGAAATTCGTGGAATGTATGAAACAAGCATGACACAGACATTATACTCGTCACAGCAATAAATTTAAAAGCGTATAAATCTCTGCAGAGACAAAACACACAACGCGAGTCGACGTCTCCATAAAATGCACCCGCCGGATGACATACGACTCGGCTGTACCTACCCCTCAATTATTTCACGGAAAAGGGTCGAATATGAAAACCCTGAAATTCTGGGAAAAGAAACGGTTTTGCCAAACTTTTTGCAACTATCGACTGCCACTTGATGGAGAGGCTGTTTTATTACTGTACATGATTTAAATAATTATGGTGTTTGATAGTAATTTAATTTATATGGCTACGGTCGTCTTTTTGTAAAATGTTTCCATATCTGATTAATTACGATCAAGATTTTTCTTCTGCTACGACCAAGCGACACAAGCATCATGTGAGCGAAACCGGCTGGGTTTATTCCACAATAAACTGTGAAACGAGTACAAGTGTATTTATTAACAAAGAAAGATTATAATGGAGTTTCACCAAGTGCCAACAATCGCAAGTATTAAATAGATTATTATCACTTTGTATCTTTCGAAGGATGATTGTCATAAATATTGATGAAGGCTTTTCTCGTCTGTCTAATTTGACGCGTCAATGAAAAAGGCACTTTGAAACACAATTCGATGTGAAGATGTTTTTCTGCGAAACAAAATAATCCTTCGTAACAAGCTTTTGTTTTTCTGGAGGCTTCGAATCGATTGATGGAAAATACTGGAAATACCTTCTTGAAACAAATCTGAAAATGGTCTGAAAATGGTGTAATGAATTTTCATTTATATAAATTTCTTTGCAAGAAATACGGTTTAACTCATCTTTTGTCTTTATTTCATTTGTTGTCAGATTTGTACTTGATTTTATTCTAAGAATAGATATTTTATTCTATAATCGCAAAACTGTACAGATATTTGCAGATAGTGAGTAAGTATAAGCAACTCCTTTGCGGTACAATTTATGATTATGAATGACTAGCTTACTGCGTCGCAGTGTCACACGCGGCTTGATAAGTTTTCCCATAGTAAAAGAAGTTTCCTAATGGTGAAAGATTTTTTTAATCAGTGCAATAGTTTTGTATTTATTCGTTACAAATAAACAAATTCAAAAACATAAATCTTTGCTCTCTATAAATTATGTATTAGCATAGAAGTTCTGAAAGGAGGTATCGAAGTTTTCTCAGCGATCTACACATAAATACAAGTTCGGAACCATGTCTGATTGGACTTTGGTCCCCTGGTCACAACACCCAACCAGGCGGGTAGTTACCCTTTTCCCATCCGTCATCACTTGGTTAACTGACCTTAACATTTGAACCCCTAAAGATGTATTTCTTCTACGTTAATCTAAAACTCAAACGAATTGCGAAGTAGGTAGTAACTATAATATTCTACTCTTCCTTAAATCTATTTATAATATTTAAAAAGATATGTATAATATTCTTCCATGCTGTACTGGGAGCGATAGAAAAACATAGAATGTGCCAGCTGCATCTCCTCCCGAGCATGCTGTAAAAACCAGCTAAGGGATTCGAGGGGTTTAGTGTTTTGCAAATTAGGCGATGGGCTGACAACCCGTCACTATAGCAATATACACAATCATCTGTAATAACCCTTATAACTTGTCAGATGTGGCAGAACGACCTTTGTTTAGGTCGTTTTTGCTCTGCCTACCCCATTAGGGATAAAGGCGTGATTTTATGTATGTATGTATGTAAAAAGCTATGTCTCTTACCTCTAGCCCTGGGTTTAGTGAGCAGTTTCTGAACGATCTCGTCGTACGCTCGTTCGTCTGCAACTCCTGAATCCTTCACCAGCTTCTCCTTGACAGCAATGCAGATGCCACTTCTCGCCAGAAGTGCTTCCAGTTCTTCAAAAGCCTATGTAAAGAACAAAGTGGATCAATAATTATATTGAAAAATTTATTTGTTTTATAAAATCGTTAATAATAAGTAGGAAGGGTATAAGAGACAGTTTCCTGCAATACTGATAGGAGTGTCACTAAGCCAATAAAATTTAACAACTTTCACATGCAAATTTTTTAGAATTTAAAAATTACATAATTGGTCCATTTAAAATAAAATAAAAAACCAGAAAGAAAATTTTACGTCTAAATTTTTGTAGAGTTTGGCCAAAATATCATTAATCTTTTAATTGCAGAGCCCTTGGCGTAAACACTCTCTATAAGCGAATAACAAAGTGAAACATGCTCCGAATTACCAAAAGTTTTCAAGGCAAAACGGTTTGGGTCCTCTGAGAGGGGGAAAGTTTAGAACACCCTAATTTAGTTAAGACAAGCCTGACCAACGGCACCAGATGTAAAGTACAAATTAGTATACAAATTAATCAACCCTTAGCACCTAACTTGCTTAACCTAGCTGAACTTAGGCTTACAACAACGTCTTCATGGAACGAATGAATAATGAAAATTTTGTGCGCCGTTTTTTTTAAGTTTGTTTCATAATCTAAACTTTTGTGAAGTTGGTGCGTATCAGAAATTTTAACTTTTTAGACTAACTACGTACCTTTTAAAACAAAATAAGTGAAGATTTGAACTACGGTACCAATAAAACTTGAGTGAATAGACAGGATTGGAGAGGATTTGTCTAACAATAAACATGAAAAGAAAACAATTATGAATAGTCCGATCACTAAACATTAACCAGTACCATAGTATCTACATGTAAGTACCTACTTGGCAACACCAGAACGTGCACATACATTTTTCAATAAAAATCAAACGGCACAGAAATCCTATCATTCCAATTTCGATTTGCGAACACGCTAAAATAATAAAGCAATTATCGCGCAAATCTCAAATGGGAGTTGAAAATTGCTTGAAATATAACCGCGCTGTCTCATAATTGAATTTTACGACTGTCATACGTTCACATTAGTATGAACGCGAGTAATGCTCAATAAACGTTCAAACCATTATCGCGGCCAACTACGACGCACATTATATCCAAATGCAGTTTACTAATTTAATACATAGAATACTTTTCTTCGATATTTAGTGTTTCTTCTTCGAGTTTGCGTGTTCCGAAATTAGTCGGAATTTCGTGCTTCGATTTAGCGTGTTCTGTTATTAGTCGAGATTTCGTGCGTCGGCATTGTGTGTTTCGAGATTAGTCAATATTTCGTTCGTCGTTAAGATATTATGTTATAAGTCGAGATTCCACGCGTCAGGATAGCGTGTTCCGACCAAAAATTAAAAGGGATCAACGAAATCAAACAATTTCAAGAAGTCATTCTTTCAGGAAAACAAAAACAATCCCTATCAGTTTGCGTAAAGCTATGCCTTCCACCCTGTATGTTTGTATGTTTACGTTGGAAGCGATCGTACATGAATTCAAATAGGAGTTAACTAAATCAGCACATAGTATTCCTGATGGCAATATCATAGACATTTGCATGTGGGTGAGGAGCGCGTAATCCTAATCCTATCATTTCGCATAATATGCAAGTGTATTGGAGTTTGAGGATGCAAGTCCAGTCGAGTTAGAGACAATCTTAAGAGACACATTGCACAAATTAAAGTTTTATGCTGGTGTTAATGATAACAAAAGGAACTCTGTCTTCTTTTGTGGGTTAAGTATAGTATAGGTACTTTAGATTGGAAAAGAGAAAGGAGCAAATGGCTTTTCATAGTTTTTGATAAGCTGATTGACTCACTTATATTTTATAATGAACTATATTTCTTGGGAAAAATTACCATGAAAAAGAGACACAGAACGTTAAATTAATGGACTTGGACTTTCAGTCCATTATCAAAGCATATTTTATATATAATAAAACTATTTAAGCAAGCTACAAGATTTATTGTTCTCTAACTAGCCATCTCTCATGCTTTCTCTATAGTTTACTATCCTTCTATTGACTGGACTATTTACTGACATTATGTCATTTATCCTGACCTCTAGCATGATTGCTCACGTATATTGCTGCTCGTACTCAATTACTAAGATAGTTGGTATGCAATAGATATGCGACCTCAGAGTATATTGTAATTTATTTTCCATGATGATGATAGTGGCAACAGAAAAATATAGAATGTGCTCAGCTTTCCCTCCCAGTAGATGTCAGCAAAGGGATTCAAGGGTTGCAGTGTATTGTAATTTAGGCGATGGGCTGACAACCTGTCACGATATTGATATACAATCAAAAAATTGCCTCAATACTTGTCAGACGTGGCGAAAACTCCTTTTACTAGGCGTTTTACGCACTGCCTACTCCGGTACAGATAAAAGCGTGATTTTATGTATGTGTGTAATATGCTAGGTTAGGCAATATGAAATTCAAAGGGAAATCGCTGCATTGGTAGCTTTGCAGCTTGTATCTTTTAGTTGCCTTTTACAATCGCTAACGTACAAAACATTTACTAAAATGAACTAAGCAATACCCTCACCTTGATCCCATAGCTGGACTCCTCATAGATGATGGAGACGTAGCTCCAGCCCAGCTTCTTGACAATTTCCACCATAGCCCTCACTTGGTGAAGGTCTGAAGGTATCGTTCTCGTGAAGTACTCGAAACGAGCCTTGTTGGACAGTTCAGGAGAGGTTGAGAAGAATGACACCTGTGGAGTAGAAAACCTTTATGATTAACGTGGTCAGATATTAAAAGAATAAATCCTATCCATAGATCCATCGCATCTTTAACAAGGTAATGTCTCACTATAGAGATCTGATTTCTGATACACTTTTAAACATGGATAATGGAATTCAAATATTCTCAATTAACAATGCAAAGTTCGCAATAAAATAATAAATCACCATGACAAATTAGATGTTCTCTGATTAGATGGTCAGTAAATTTCATTGTGGTTTGCATAAATAACAGTATTAGATCACTCGGACAAAATGGTTGATGATACTGCAAATGGACATAGCGTTGGACTATAAAGCAGTTTGTATTGAATTAATGGTATGAATTAAGAGATTATTTGCTCAATGAATTGTTGAAATTAATTTAATGGATAGGATAATCGAGCACGGTCAGCGTCAAAAGTGGAGTGAACGGAATAAACAAATGTTGAGTCACTTATTTTATGTTTATTATTGAATATTTTAAATTGAAACGTTTGGCTATATCGATCCTTTTTTCTGGCGTGCGTCCCAAATCGTCTCAAAAATTGAGTTGCTTTGTCGAGCAATCGCGAAACTCAGATGTTTGATTTACATAGATAAGTACTTAATAAAAAATAATCTGATAGTCATGTTTAGATCTCTATTTTACACTATCTACTCTAGATTTAGAAAAGTTATACTGCTGTTTATGAAGTGAAAGGTGTGTGAAAATAGAAAATAAATTTACCTGAGGTATTTTGAAGAGGCGGAGTAGATTGGCGACTTGCACGGAAGTGACGGAAGAGGCGGCACCGACGACGCCGGAAATCACTTTGCGCACCGCTGTCGCATTGCACGCGTACTCAGCATCGTCGATGTTGCTTATTGAACCTGAGATAAGAATAACATGTTTTCACTCCTAATACTTAATAACTGCCTCAGTGGTTTAGGGGTCCGAGCCATGGGCTCCCGATTCGGAGGCCGTGGGTTTATTCCCACGGGGCAACACAAAATTTATATCTGACAATTTATAATTTTTGAGGTTTTTACCAGTTAGGTAATGGCATTACACCAAAAAGCAAAGCGACGTGACACGGCGTACACTTTTCGAGACCGTGATAGAATATTATAGAAAAAACTTCGTTTACTATGCAGAAAAAATATATTTATTGACAGAACTCGAAAAATCCGTTTCCTTTACTATATTTGGCACGTCTGGAAAGACATAGCCTGTGAATTCAAACTCATTTTTTTTTCAGTTAAGCTAGTGGATTATCGGACTATTATTTCAAATATATAAACTAGAGTTGTGTTAATTCTAAATGAAATAGATAATATCCGATTACCTCCAAATTCAATTAGCTGGAAGGTGTTATTTGATATTTGGTTATCTCCATTTGAAATATAAATTGACATAATTTATTAATAGGGTTAAGTTTATACCGGGAGTAAGAGAAATCTACCCAAAAACTGACAGAAGTTACTCAGTCAACGAAACTGAACAACTTTCAGCAAGAAATTCTTAAGAAAATAAAGAATATAAATATTTACTTCCCTGTATAAAATGACCACCTCAATCTGTTTGTTAATTCCAGAAAAAAAAATTGTAAAAGAGCTCAGTTCAGAGCAATCCAAGCAATCACTTTGCAAGAATCTGTCCCTTACACCCTGTAGATAGATCATCTTACGTACCTTTAATAAAATCCACAGCCATTTCTAAACCGTAGGTATCTTTATCACAGTCGTCTAGCACATGAGCTCCCAAGGAGACCCCTGGTATCAACTTTTCGTTGTTAATTATATCTAGAGTGTACAACATCGTCTCTAAAGCCTGCACGCCTCCTTGAGGCATCACCGGTCCACACGTCATCGTATCTGATCTTTCATGAACCATCATCAGACCACCAAGGACTAAATCACCGTCTATTACAGCTTCTCTCTTTATTGGCCAATGCGGATGATGTTTCTTATTCATTTCTTCTACTTGATCACTTGACATGTTCATCCAATCGTTATTTCGTTCATTATGTAGAGGAGCTATATCGAAGACTAGTTTTTCATTCAAGCTAACAGGATTGTGGAAGTTGAGACTAAGGTCATAAGGGTCGGTTGGTTTGTGTTTATGTCTGTGGTGGTGTCTGATGTTTGGGTTGTGGTTGTAGAAGTCCAGGTCAGGGAAGTCTCCAGGATGCCTCATCTCCGAGTGGTGTAAGGTGAGGAGGAGCATGGTGGTCGCCAACCAACTCTGGTCAGGACGCATGTTAGTTTATATTGTCTCATGCCATCAACAAATGTTTCGTCCATATTGTCCAATGTGGCGCCGACATTTTCATCTGTAACAAAGATAAAATTACGTAAATAAAAGATAAACATACGAAACATAGTTTCAACGAGATGAAGAAATCTTAAATGTTTGCCAAATTGTGTTCTTATGGGTAGTTTATGGTGCCAAATTTCATTTCATAAGCGCTATATTTTAACTTCAATTAAAATAACTAATACTTTGCTTTAAAATTTTAAGTAATGGCCTTTTTCACGTAGGTATTTATAACTACCATTAGTTTTTGTAGTCAAAGATAAAAGAAGACATTGATGAGTAAAATTATCCTGCTAAAAGTTATAAAAATTTCAAATAAATAGCAGACAAAAAAAGGTAATATAATTTTGGTTTGTCCCTGACTATACCAATTTAATTAGACTTTACCGCAATAAAATTACTTGACTAATAAGACAGTTGATTACAGATTGAAACTTTCTATTCAGTCGTTTAAGTACCTTAATGCTATATCAAAGTTTATTATTATTATTATCACTCTTAATCCTGTTTAAGTTGGGATCTTAACCCATTATAAACACGTGGGTCTGTCTAAGGCTTTAATTTCAGACATTCTTACTAACTTTTTCATAAAAGTAAGACCTAATTCCTATGAGTCTTGAATTTTTCGCGTCACGTTTTTTTACATTAAGAACATTCTCAAGAGGCTCATTTTAATGGCACACTTGAAAAATTTATGAGCTTATTTAATTTATTACAGCAGAATATGTTTAATTTTCTTTGAGCCTGTGAAGGCAGTAGGCACGTGCTGTATATAATAAATAAATTACGAAAGTCGTAATTTTAATATTTGCCGCCATATTTCCAGCCCATAATTTGTATTTTGCTGATGAAGGGCTCAATTCTGAAAAACACTTGCAACAGTATAATTTAAGAATGCTAAATTTTTCAAAATTATTTATCATCTTAAAGCGTGCTCTATGTGACCTTAACATAGAGAGAGCTAATGCTACTAACAACGTATATAGTAAACGCGTTTGATCTTTAGGTCGTTTTTGCTCTGCCTACCCCATTAGGGATAAAGGCATGATTTTATGTATGTATGTATGTTTGACTCTAGGACTACACAAAACAAGAAGAATTATTATAAACTCGACAGGACTAAATTTAAAACTTAGCTTAAGCATCAAGAATCGGGTCCATTTATTACCAAAATTTTAGAATCAACGTAATTATCAAATTATAAGCATTCATTGAAATAACTTTCACTTCCGCCATAATAAATGATAAACGCATTATTATTTTTAGTACCAAATGAGCCAATTAAAGGGTAATCGAGCACTTATTACCAGCTTTAAACAGGTTATATTGTGTAATATAATTTTTACTTAAAACGAACTTTTCAGTATAATTTATATATTTCTTTACTGACCTTTTTTATCAAATCTTTCATGGATGAAGTTCTGTAACGACCACTGTCAAAGAATCTTGCTTTGTCAACAAATTATAATCCAATACATGATCCACAATATAATTACCTACTACTTATAGTATATTAGGCAACGAGGGAATAAAGCAGTGTCTAACGTCACGGGCAGCATATTGAATCCTGAGCGGAATGAAGGATTCTAGGATTAATTCCCGAGCGCAGCGAGGGAATTAAATCTTTAATTCCTGAGCGAAGCGAGGGAATTATGACAAGAATCCTGAATGTAGCGAGGGATTCAAGTCTGCCCAAGGCGAAGACACATTTATTCCCGAGGAGCATACTATATTTTACACACCTACTGCACAGATTACTTAGACGGTGGCAGGCGTCTGTAAGATAATAAAGCTCAGAAATATACCTAATCATGTAATATTGATACATAAATAAATATTGAAAACATACCAGAAGCAACAGATCCGAAAGTCAATTCACACTCACTGAACTACACTTCACGTTCACAATCCACTACCTACGTATTTTTCCAAAAAACGAATTGATCGTATTTAACATATTCAACATAAATAACAAAATACGATAAAATACTAGTCACAATGTCTTCTGGAGTCAAAATATTAATTTCACTCGACAATTTACGAAATGGAAGTAATAATCAATGAGAGAAAAACTTTTGCAAAATCAAACCGCGTTTTCTTTTTTTTAGTTTCTTTTTTTTATACAAAGCAAAGAGCACATACAGATAACTAGTCATACAGCCTTTTTACACTCGCCGGGAGGCGCAGAAGGCGAGTGTGGCAACAGTTTTAATACACACACAGCCATATTTTTTTTTTCTGAAAATTATTTTCTTAGTAGTTCACATGACATTCCAAATTCAAATCACATAATAACCCTTGGGCTATTAAGGATTTCCATACAACTTTCAATCCCTTGGGATTATTTTCTTGCTTTAAACGCAAGTTCCTTGATACATTATGTTGATATAATAATGCAGAGGTGTGTAAATGTTATTTACGTACCTAGGTTATGAAGTGTATTGTATAACTTTGGAAAATAAACCCACGACTTTCAGATCAGGGAGGAAACCAAAGGACAAATCACTAGACAACAAAAACAGAGTATAAAAAATAATACATTCTACTTCTTGCAGAACCTGATGACTCTGATGTAATGAGTGATCACTTTACTAATATTAAACATGTAAATAAAGAAATATTAATTTCAACACTCATAGTTCCTTTATACTTTACCGTCATCATCATCAATCATGAGATTCATAATATCAAACCCTTTTTACCGTTGATGAAGTGAGTAGAGTTTTGTAAAAAGATTTTTTGGGATTTGTAAGTTTTTCTAAAGGCTCATGGAAATATTTTATTCCTAATAAAACATTTCCCGGATATTTTTCTACCTACTTATTTAAAGAATTGAGACATTTTTAATATTTTCTCCCACATAATTTATTTTCCTCACAAATAAAGATGGCACTGTAAGTAAGTCTGTACTGTTTTAACTCAACGTATCTTTAGATTGTTTTTTTTTCAATAAAGATTGTCGTCAACCTTAAAATCTTGGAATTCTAATCATGTTATTCTTACTTACTCACGATAAAATATTTTACCTGCAGATTATGCCCTCATTTTATCATTTTCCATCTAATTTGAAAATAAAACAGTTTTTACTCGGGAAATCCGCCGGCAGCCTATATAGGTACCTAATACTGGGTATTACCGAACAAATTCCTCCTTTAAATAGAATTCCTTTGTAGCCGTAAACATTTTTATTATCATTACTCCGTTTTTTGTCTCGTCCTGTATTTCAGGTGCCATAAAACTCCGGTAATGAAAAGCTTAAAGGCTGATGACGTTTCTAAAATTCGATGTTGCTACCTTAGTACTTTGTTAGTCAAATTGTTGTTTGTTTTAAATTATAAACCCGTATTTTTTCAAAGATATTGTTGTAATTTTCATGTTTATAGAAAATAAATTAAAATTCTGAGAAAAACGGTTTTAATGGAAAAACAAAATAGGTTATGTACGAGAACTAAGTAATAATATTATTAGTTAAATAGGGTATCTTTATTTATGTTAAGAAGGTAACTTTATTTGTAATACGAATATGGATTGAGATGTTGCGTAGGTATAGATTATTCCCTCTACGTGGATATTTTTTGTTACAACAACTATATATGCGTAAGTTTCACCATCTTCCCACCTACGAGTAAATAGTTGCCAAGAAACTTCCGCAGCTCATCTAAGTTGGCATATTAGTGTTATTACAACACTTCTTGTACTACTACGTACAGTCAACCTGAGGTTAACCTGTACGTCTAAACAATAAAAAGCCGCTCCCGGACAAAATTTGGATCAGATTATCAGATAGTATCCCCAAATGATAGGATAAGGCCGAGGGAATTATGAATAATATAAAGTATTATGTAGAGCATGTATTACTTCCATGCTGGACTGGGAGTGATAGAAACACATAGAATGTGCCAGCTGCATCTCCTCCCGGGCATGCTGTAAAAACCAGCCAAGGGATTCAAGGGTTTCAGTATTCAAATTATTTAAACTTAAGTGAGACATGATAAATCAACTATTAAACGGATCCGTTTAATAGTTGGTTTCAGTATTGTAATGTAGGCGATGGGCTGGACAACCTGTCACTATAATAGCAATATACAGATCTATCTGGAATAACCCTCAAAACTTGTCAGACGTGGCGGAACTACCTTTGTTTAGGTTGTTTACGCTCTGCCTACCCCATTAGGGAAAAAGGCGTGATTATATGTATGTATGTATTATGTAGAGCATAACTTAGTTTGTAATACTGAAACTAATTTGATCCCTAAGCAGTTGGCACAATTTATTTGTTTATAAAGTAGCACGAACGAAAGTTACATATCGCAAGGTACTAACACCGTGCTTTGCGTGCCGTAAAACCTGCACGCAAGCGGATTGAACAAAAATCAGGAAATTCGCAATAGTAGATTACTTTAGAGGCCGAAAATAAAGCAATGTATGGTCGAGTAAATTTGGAGACCATACATTGCTATTTTGGCTGAGATTAGTACAGTACTTTTCTCTCATTTGCGAGGAAACAATAAAAATTTACTGAAAAATATACACTAAACTAGCGATTTCTCCATAATATTGTGAAATTTAAAATTAGAATAGCGCCATTGACAGGTGCACATTCCATTCATTCATTAACTCTTTTTTCTTTTTTTTTGCGCATTCTGCCTTTCAAAAAGTCAATAATGTGAAATTAAAAAGACCTAATTCATATTGTCCATACTAGTGTGTACTTTAAAGACCGTCATTACTGTCGTTTGGAGAAATTGCCGGCCTAGTCCCGCAAAGAGTGAATGTACGCTTTGTTTTTTTTAAATAACGAAGCAATTTCCGAGCAAATGGGAGAAAAATAAATTTACATTCTAAGCTTCAACATCTTATGTCCCTCGTGATCCATGAACACGTAAGAAAGTATCTCGGACCTTTTTTTTTATTTCTGTACCAGTATTACTAACCACGACCATCAGTAGCTTACAACTTAAAAAAAAACAATATCGTGTTATGAATCTGCTAAAATTATATGCTTACTTTTATATTAAAAACAATAATTAGATTAGCATTAAAAAAAGGTATAACCTTCATGGGCAACTGACTGTATTAACTACATAGTTTGCCCCTAACTTGTACAAGTTATGCCTAAACGCTCTTCAGTAGTTCAAGTTATCGAAATAGAAACTTTGCCTGGAACTACGAGTTTACATGAATTGCCAATTATTTTGGAGTTCGATATTGAAATAGCAACATATTTTTACAAAAGTACCTAATAATTATTAGCATATCTGTGTAGAATAGTTACTCATATAATTTAACACATAATAAGCACTATTAATTTGTGTTCTCTAATTTGTAAAACAAAGATATAGTACTAACTATTGAAATGTTTTAGATCACTCTTGTAAGTTAAATCCCACCAAAAACATAAATGTAAAAATAGAAGCCAAGTTCTTGATAGTTTGGTGCATGGTATGCACAAAAAAGTTGTGATATCAAAAAAGCGGGCCAAGTCAAGGGTTTATTAAAATAATTCTAAGCTCTTCAATAAGGTATCATTTCATGGAACTTGGCCGTTGTAGAGTGGTGTTGTAGGTGACAGTTTGTATTATTCTCTACAACGGCCAAGTCAATTGAAATGATACCTTATTGAAGAGCTTAGAATTACTTTAATAAACCCTTGACTTGGCCCGCTTTTTTGATATCACAACTTTTTTGTGCATACCATGCACCAAACTATCAAGAACTTGGCTTCTATTTTTACATTTATGTTTTTGGTGGGATATCATTACTTTTTGTAGGTAAATAAAATTGTACTTAATTTTAATTTACCATTATTCGTATATAGATAGATCTTCTGGAAGTGGGTTAGGTTCTAAATCGTATTATTTTTTTTCAATAACGGTGACATTAAATGCAAATAATTTTACAATACCTGTTAAATGACATCCCACTCAATTATAGTGAATGGAAAAAAATTGTGTCTAGATTCTCCAACAGCCTTTAATTCGGAAACCCCTCCATACGTAGTCGAAACAAGCATGCAGGCTCTATATACCTACTCTTCTACCGAGTCGTAAGGGTCGCCGTTTCGGGCGCAAGTATACAAACTTAAATCTTCCCACTTACTAATTACATGGTCTACAATTTTCCTACGCAAATCACTAGCTTTTTGTTTATCCGTACATCAAAATACTGAAAATACCAAAGAATGGAACAGACAGCTTCCATCGCCAGGCATTTTAATTATTTTATGTAATATGAACGCGTCACCCACCAACAATTCAATTTTTTGACATGTCATCTTTCCAACCCCTTTTTATTTCTTATCCTCACAATAACTTTATTTGTTTCAGTTTTTAATAAAAGTAGCTAACTAAATCAAATTCGATTTCTTTAACTCAAACAAACCTATCCAATAGACACAACACAAGGACAAGACAAACAAATCCCACTATCATCAATGAGAGACCGGACCGAATAGAATAGACACGAATTTCAATTAAACGAAATAACGACAAGAACAAGACAATTTTACAGTAAACTTACAATTTGTTGGACGATTTTCCATTGAAAACGGTACTTGAAGTGATTTTCTCACCATTGCCGAAATCACAACGATAGCGAGTTTTAAAAACCTACTAGCGCCATCTAGCGGTTTTAAAAGGAACTATAGTTGGTAAAGAAAATAGAAATGTATGGGAGGGGGTTCAAATAAATGTTTTTTTTTATTTTTTCGATTTTTTCCATACTTATATCATTATAATCTGTCATCATACAAAATTTGAACTTTGTAGGTCATCTGGAAGTGGGTTAGGTTTTTGATCTATATGTCAGTCAGTCAGTCAGTCAATCATAAAAATGACGATATTTTGACCTCAATATCTATCTAACCGTTTAAGCTATGCTTATGAAATTTAAGTTACTTGTTTATATTGGGGGTCTCATTATATAAACCTAATTTGGTGTGTATATGTTTCATAGTTTTTGAGTTATGAAGGGGTAAAAAGTGGCTCCAAATGGTTCCTGTAAATATACACACGGTGCGGCCCTCCAGTTCTCGGCTTGAACTTGGCTGGACACGCTGCCGCGTGTCTAAATTAATAAGCAATATTTTAGGAAACTCAACTTTTTGGGAATGGGAAGTCGACATTTTAGGAAGTCGACAAAATGGTCCTAAAGGCATTATTTGTTGGGCTCGAAAAAAAAAAGCTTACAAGGTCACTCGCGTTATTTTCAGCCGGAAGTCAAATAAAGACCCTTATCTGTTGTCACCGCGTTATAATAATTAAAAACTCGCTTCAAAACCAACAAAAACTACACTTAACAAAACAAGACACACAGCTAAAAAGAGAAAAACAAGAAAGTTTTTTTTCCAGATTTTTCTCTTTAACGTCCAATTAATTTGGCATTGAAAAATCAAACCACAGCGTTTTAGTTTTTTTTAATTTATTGTTACACCAGCACGTTTATTTTCATTTGTTCTTTTAAATCGAATACAATTATTTACGCTAGCAACAGTCAGTCTTTTCACGATAAAATATTCGCTGGTCCATTGAAAAATGCGGGTCGAGTATAAAAAAATGTGTTTCGTTCTAAATATGGGGGCTTGCTTTGTAATTGGAGGTTTCTAATTAAGGCGGTCAGATAAAAGGGGATTTATTAACTGTTCGAAGTAAATTACATTAAAAGCTACAGGAGAAGTTTGAATTTCCAACAACAATAAAAATGCCTAGATAAACATCTGGAACACACATTTCGTGGAAAACCTGTTTACTAAATTCTGGTGGTGGAAATTACCTGAATGCACAGAATAAGAGATATACCTAAACAGCATAGGTAGATACTTATAAATATGTATCATCAATTCATCAACTGCACCAATGCTTTCTTAAAAAAAGGTGCAATGGAAAAACATAGGTATAGGTAATATTTTAAGGTACTCCTTCTTCCGGGCACACTGTGGAACTCAGAAGAAGGAAACGAGGATTTCAATGATTATTAAAGGTGATAGGCTGAAAACCTATACTTTCTAAAAAATACACGCAAAACTAAAAGGTTGCTGAAACTCTGCTACCTCGTAAAGAATACAAGAATAACCAATTGTCAGCATGAATAAAAATAACTTCTGTAACCTAATTTTTTTGCTGTCATACAATACGCTCTGTCTACCCCATTAGGCATACAGGCGTGATAGTATACATAAAAAATATATTTTCCGCCATATAACTTATAGGCGTTTACAATGTCAATCGCCGTAGCCCTTTACTACGTCTCACATAATCTCGTAGCACCGTAGCACATTGCTACGCCCGCTACGTAACTATCACTTTAACCCACTTAAAAATAACGAGTTCTAATTACCACTTACATACGAACACAAATCATGTTTGTTGGATTGTTTGTTGGTATTGCGGTTAACTTTTAACCAGTGGTTAACTGCATGCGAGGGAGTTAAGTGGTTAAGCAAATAGAAGTATAGATAAATTAATTTGTTTTCATGAAATTACAGTGCATTTTCAAACTACGAGTAGATATAAAATAACAAAGTAATTCTTTAGGAAGTAAATGTTTTCTTAAGTTAATTAATGAGATCTAGAAAAACACACCAATAGCTACTGATAAGCAACATTTTAAAGGAACATTTTAAATATTATTCCTACAGGAATTAAGCTTAATTTTATATCATGAGACGGAAACTAGTTAAAAGTACATAGGTACTGTACGGATTATATCTAAATGTTCTAACAAATGACAATATGATTGTTAGATCGCGTGCTTAGTGCAGGAAGAATTAATGTACCTTTTTGTGAAAAGCGAAACAAAAAAAACTATTTTTGGTTAATAACTCATGTGCCATTGTGCTATAAAATAAACTTAATATGGATAATAGATAGCTTTGTAAAATATTTTCTAAAAGAGCTGGATTTGTAAAGCCTACACGGAGAGGTTTTTATTTCATAATATGGCTGAGAAAGTAAATGACAAAATAATTATAAGTAGTTCAATTAATCAAAACAATATTTCCAAATATTAGTTAAATTGTTATTAAAAAGGCATTTCGTTCAAAATATTTGTGTAATAATTTTCAATGAGGTACCTACGATTTCCTCGCGTGTTTTTGTCACATATTTTTCATTCACAAAAAACATTTATCTTTTGCTAATTTTACTAGACAATACAGGACACGCCATGTGATTAATTATTATTGTGACCCTAATTTTCAGAAATATATTTTTGTACCCAATATTAAAAGCAGGACATTTTGAATAGTTGTAAATTAAATTTATGAATTTAATGAACCTGTCATCGCAGCTACTATGATTTAAATAACAAACGCAAAAATATTGAAAATTACTTACCTATCACCTTTGAAATAAGAAATCATTTATAACTTTTAAGCACTCACGATTATTTTCACTCATTTCACAATTTTAATTCTGGTTTTACCTACATACTTATCGCGAGTTGGCCCGTTTAAAATAATAAAATGAAATTTCATATTTTAATGTTCAATAAAGAATTGATAGAATATTTTTAAATCTAGGTAGGTATCCGACAACTCAAAACCTGCTTGGTAACATAATTTTATTAAATAATTGAAATACAATAAATACTCTAATTATTTTTATATATGAATGACACATAAAACTGGAATTAATTCATGGTACGAAAAACTACAGCGGCAACCGGAAATCAAACCCATAACACATGGTGTGGTCGTTATTTCAAGTTGCAAGCTTCTCAAAATCCTAAAGCCTATAAAACTATGAAACTCAGCACCATGTTAGATTTATGTTTCGGCAGTATTGTGAATTTGTTATGCAACATTGCTTACATTGTTCTAAACTGTAAAATATAAATTGGATGGCACTTTTTAAAATGAAGTACTTAGCCGTGTGTCTTGAAATGTCATAGGTAACCAAAAGTAATATTATGGAGGTATTGTAGAATACCTTAGCCATTTTTTTAACATACTGAAAATTACCCACAGACTGGAAATTTAACCTAAAATATTGACTAACTGTGATCAAATGATCACAGTGATGATCAATTATGTTACACATTTCGTATCGATGTCAATAATTATAACCTGTTGTATCTGCTGTTTATGATCTAGTTAATGAACTTCCCCCGAAAGCTCGCTCGTCTATTCACATTATATAAAATAATAGTCTATTAATTTCCGGTCAGTATAACTGACAGCTCACAAATTAGTGGTCCTCTTTGCCTCCTCTCGATCAATCATTTCGAAACACAATACACACTACTAACAGCGTTTTAGGGATCCTTAGAGAAGAACAAAAGATATCGATTTGTTAGGGCGCGTTCCTGTAATGTAAGAAAAATAGAGATAGATATCTGATAATTTATATTTTTTTATTCATGATAAGATTCAGTTTCAATGCAAATATTTTAAAATAGAATTAGTTCATTTGTGCTTTGTACGAGTAGAGATTCGGACCTATGGATTTAAGCTTCCTATTTTCGATACATTTCATCTCATTTCCCGCAAATAAGCGTGAGTGTGCAGGATGTGCAGTGGGTCCTTTTGAAAACAAAAATATGTTATCAACCAATGATTGAAAAGAAGCATGCATTATTGGCTAAACAAAATATACTTTTTGTTCCGGAAAATCAAGTTCTTCTAAAGGAAAAAACCAACAAGACAAAAATAAAAGTAAGTTGAATGACAACAGAAACTATTATACTATTCTGTCACACAACTCTAAGTTTTTACATTCAATCTTTCAACTCAATGTTTCTCTTAATTGAAGTTTCAGGTAGGTAGTATGTGTACCTTGTTCTCAAGTCGAAGTTTCTGATAAAACAATACTCTTGAGTGTCTATTGAAGATGGAGACCATTGAGAATAGAGGTATAGCGTTTTAAAACAGATTCTGTAGCCTAGTTGGTTTGGGTCCCAAGCTCGAGGACCTGGGTTTGATTTTTATGGAAAGGACGTTTATTATGAAATTTATACTAACTTGGACAAATAACAACGATAATTTGTATATCACTTTGAGGTATCAACATTGTAAAAAGTAGTTTAGTAACCGAACGTGGATGAAAAATGTCTGTTACATTTTCATTTCAAAGTTATGAGTTATTTCAAATAAATATTGTTGGATTACTTGACAACGAACGAACGAATGAAAATACGTTATTTATAGTTTTTATGTTATTTATAGCCTTTTAAAAATGACACTTTAAATAACAATGTTTATTTGCCTGAATTGTAAAAAAACTATATTTTATGTTGCTTAACCTACGTGCTATTTTTTTAGGAATCGCAGGATTTTTTTAAAATGAAAAAGCCGTATAAAAAAAGAGTTAATGATAAAAAGAGAAGGTCCTATTTGTGCAAATCAAACTTTTATTCAAGTATTTATTTATGTATCCACCTACTTTTAAGAGGGATAATTATAAATAATATATACTAAAATAATCTTGATCCTCTTAAAAATATTAAGGTTACAATGTTCTGGAAACATCCGTTGGCAGAGAGTTCCATGTTATATTGGTTTATTTTACTAATTAGGTTACAACTAAAATTCCCAGGACTATGAGTCTCAAACGATAATGTTTCACATACTAATTAGGGTTATTGTGTTGTGCCAAGTTTGAGGCTGCGATCTTAGTGAGAGGAAGAGCGAAAGAAGGACATTTGTAACATTCGTGAGGAAACCTGCACACACTAATGTAGAAATTCGAAGGTTTTGTGTGAAATCGACCAATCCGTTCTTGTCCCAGGTGGTCGACTAAGAAGTCGTCTGGGAATACCCAGTCGCAACATTCCAGGGTAGGCTCACGCCTTTCATTGGGGACGTAGGCTCGTATTTATGAAGCGATGAGAGCAATTTTAAGTCTTGATTTGACAGGTCGTTTTGTACTGCAATGACATTTCTGATACGAACTCAAACTAGCTGTCACTCTTGAGTGCTGATTATAAATACGGGCCGTAGTATATGAACTGATGATTTAAGGTTTTAAAAGTCGCTCTCGCTGAAATTATAACCATAGTCTAAGAGGCTATGTTAAGCTGGGAATGGTATGATAGTTTGCTGTCAGTATAAAACAACAATGACTAGCCTAAATACACATCGTTAGCGGTGAAACGGGACCTCCCCGTGTTTACCGGGATGGAAAGGCTGCGTCGCTTTTATAAAATAAATAGCTTTCTTCCTCAAGGCTTAACGAGTTTTTTCTAATAGTATAATACGTGCGAGTATTTTTATAGGAAAACCAGTGGAAAATCTACTACTGTGGTAAAACCGGGACACATAAATATTTTTAGCTATTTTTCAACTGACTCCAAAACTTAAATTCATTGCTTACATACTTTTTTTATGTTATACAGCGCGGCAACTAAGCAAACGGTCCACCTGATGGTATGCAGCAATTTAGCCTTTAACACCTTCCACTCGTATGCTACTCTGCTATACCACTAGATTCTAGTAGAATAGCAGAGTATGTTTAGTGAGACCTATGCCTGGTGCAATGTCTCATATGCCAGTAATTTCACAAGCCCCCTTGCCTTTGAAACCGAAACACAAAAGTACGAACACTTTTGATTACTAGCAGAAAAAAGCAAAGGTGTGGTAGGTATTTCTCCAGACGGGCTTTGCATAAAATCATATCACCTTGAAAATATTCCTACTGAACCTGCAGTTGACGGTGCAGTCAATTATCTCGAACGACGTCGACAGGTCGTTATCGCCTGGTCGACTTCAGACGTTCAGGTTTACCTAGTAGTAGAATTGAAATAATATTAATTGTAACTGTTTCCGTAGTCTTGTGGTCTGATCCATGGGCTCCCGATCCGGAGGTCCTGGATTCGATTCCCAGGGGGGATAAGTGTTTGCATTATACACATAGTTGATATTTGTTAATTTTTCAGTTCATATCACTCTGTGAGATTTACCCCAGTTTGATAAGGGCAATGCAGACTGAATTACCTGATTGTTTGAAAGAAAAAGATTCATTCAAGGACATATTAAGCCGTCGGCCCCGGTCGCTGCTATTGATAGTGGTCGTTACACAAACCATGTCAGAGGCTTATTAGCTGTGCAATTGGGAGGTTTAAAAACTTTGACACCAGGGTTTATCGAATCGATCGGCTCAAGATACGACGAGGAGAAGAAGAATCATTTATTGTCGTGCATTACGTTCGGGTGGTCTAAATAATAAATAATACTTATCATAAGATAAAAAAGAATAATCGCTGTCGTAAAGTATTTTGCAAAAAAAAATAAGTTTTAACTTCTTTTGATCGCTTTTTTTTGGCCTTGTTTTAGTAAGTTCAGTAAATCTGATAAGTTTTTACAGTTTAACGAGCTCTATATTACTTTCAAACGAGTAAATTTTCGATGACCAGCGGCGCGTATCATAAGTAAATCACGTTTGGGACAATCGGCTTGTCCTTGGCTGCAGTCCAAGCGCAGGCGAATTGCTGGGGTCAAGGGGAAATGGTCAGAATGCTTTTGAAACTGGGACTTTACTGGTACAGTTTTTACCTCCCAAACAATTTCCAATGACGGCTGCCAGTCTCTCAGAGATCAACCAACTGCGTGGGACGTAGTTATTTAGTGCCCAGATGTTTGCAAAACACACAAATACACACACTCTCTATTATATAATCACGTATCTTCTGTGTGAATCACAAATATTTTTTAAGATTTCAAAGTATAGTATCTAGTGTAGACAAAATGACGTACACTTTGAAGAAATCAAACTACTTTTCATAAATCAAATTTATTATTATACTTTCAATCTTTCTGGCAGACGTTACTAACCCCCATTTCCTATCAAATTTGGACATAATGCCCGGAGAACCCCAAAAATTGCACACGTAGAGAACCCCTTTATATCCTCCAACCCGGCCTTCTGGATCCTTCTAGTGAATCCCACAGGGTTTGCCCTTCACACCTCATTTATGAGAAATGAAATATCCAAGGTGTCAAGCAAATAACGTGTGACCTCCCTGGGGTAATAGCTGGTATGCCTCTGTAAGGTACTACTAAATTTAAACAGTGCCAATATTTTTTGATAGCCCAATCTTTTCAGTGCCATAATTTGGAACACATTCTGATCTGAACACATCTTTGTTGCTAAACATTGTTATAGGATACCAGTTTCCCGGGTCACTAATAGATTGTATACATGTGTGCCACTTAGAATAAAGCAAAATCCTCTTTCAATTTTACTAACTTCGTGACAATTTCTTCAAGGGTGAATAACACACACGCTCAATAAAGTACTCTAAATTTTCCACCCAAGTTACACCTCCAAAGGGCCAAAGAGATAGGTGTCAGCCATATTTTATGTGAGGCTAAAGTGGAATCACTGAGACAGTTGACACGCCACGAGATCGGGAAGTTGGATTTATTTACTCGCTTCAAGTCTCTAGAGTAGGAAAACGTACAGATATAAGGCTTCATACGGTCATATGGCACGCAAAATATAACTAAAATGCAAGGACGGCACTTACACAATCATATCTTTGGTGACTGGAACATGTCAGTCAGGTGACAAGGCCGTAAGTAGGACACAGTATATTGGTTCCCAATACAAGTTTGAATGACAATAACCCCACTTATAGTCGTCAATAAGATTTCCTATATTAGGAACAAACCAGGGTTTAATGAAAACAGAAACAATCATTCATTAGTGAAACTGATCAATTACTTCGAAATAATTTGATTGATTTAATAAGTTGTACAACACACACGCGGCACTGCATTACTTTTAAGTGTGTGTGTGTCTTTCACATGTACATGTATTTATTTGAAGCTTTATATCTGTACGTTTTCTTACTCTGCACTCTCAGCCCTCTGCGGGCTATGGAAGGCAGCTTTCTTGTAGGTTGTTTTTCCGAAGTTTCTATCCTGTTAAGCTTTGTGCGTGCACTGAATTAATAAGGACGAATCCTGACACAATAACGTGTGGTACTTTGAAGACAGGTTCAGAATAAAAAGAACGTGAAGGTCTCTAAGGGTAAAATAAATATACCTATAGACATTTTCCTACAAAATTGTAAGTAGCTTAGATTAAGTAACAGATTCCTGTGTTTAAAAAAATCTTGGATAATCGAAATCAATTTAAGTAAATTTGATTTAAAACTATAAGTAGTAACATTCTAGAATTTTTTTATTCTCTTGTGGCAGAGTTACAATGTTGTACCTATTTCCTCCCGATAACTTTTTCTACAGGATCTTAGATACTTAAAAAGTTTACATGTTTCGACACATAGACTAAAATATACTTTTTTTTAGATGGCACTTTGTCATCGTTTCCAAAGATTAACTTTGATTGACAAGACAGAGGCACAAACCATTCCCTAGATTGGTCTCAAAGATCCGAGTGTTTTTAGATGGCTGCAATTATTTAAAATTCAAAATGGCGCATTTTCGGCGCCTAAAAAATTCCTTATTGTTTTTTCTATTAAACCTATCTAATGGGGTATCACAATAAATAATTAAAAAGAAATAACAAAAATATACTAAGTTAAAACTCAATTTAGAACAATAAATTGCAATTAATGCAATAGAACATTTTTCTAGACTTGTTACCGTCAAGTTTTTTAACTCTTTTTTAAAATACTTGTTAAAAATCTATAAAAGAAAATGGCGCTTTAATATTTCGGCAAATGAATTTCCTAGAGTCACTTCCGTAGTTCGGTCGACTTCGGTACTGCAATCGAAGTTCATTCAAAATGTCGACAACTTTGAAAGTTAACAACTCAGAAATTCCTCAATTTTCGTCTCAAAGTAAGTAATAGAAAAGTTGGGGGAAGTATTTTAGAGAAGTTCCTGACTATGCTAATATTTTAATAGTAGTGAAACTCAAACAATAATGATCATACTAAATCTGTGTGCAAAAACCAAACTTAAAAAAAAAAAAACAATGTTTTGGTATAGTTATAATATCATAAATATAAATATACCAAATTGAGACTACAGTCAGTGCCAAACGAAATTGGCAAACACGCAAATAACGCTCCATACACACAGTCCATTGAATGTTATTTTACTACGAGTGTACCTACTTGTAAATGTATTAAATATATATACCACACATAAGTCATAATATTACGGGATATGCAGAGCGCAAAACGCCTTGTAAAAAAAGGTGTCTTCCCCACGTTTGACAAATTTATTGAGGGAAATATTAAATTGTGTGTAGTGTGTGAAGGTCTCGCTATAGTAACCATAGTGAAAGGTTGTCAGCCCATCGCATAAATTACTAGAAGGAAAGGCAGCTGAAACATTCTATGTTTTTCCTTCGCTCCCAGTACAGCATGTTTTAAACAGGGTTTAAATTAAGCCTTTGCTGCAAATACACTGTGAGTTTTTGGTAAATTTTCTCCTTTCCCAGTAGTTCTGCCAACTTCACTGCCCATTAAAATACGGTAAAGCGTAAAATATTGAAAGCGAAAATTTCCCACATCTACTCGTACCTCGATTTTCATTCACGTCTCTCTGAAACGCTGGGACGCTTCGCACGAATATTTTCCACAAATTGAACTAATTTATTATATGACTGGCACACCGGGCGAACCACTTATTTTTGCGGTTTTTATCAGACACCGTGATGAAATTGCGAAATTGATATTTGCCGAATATTTTGTTGAATTTATTGCCCGTTTTGTAACAGTAGGCAGAATTTGGAATTGTAATGATAGTAAATTGATTTCCTTAGACAGGCAGACAAAATTAAGTTGAAATTTTTACCTCATTTCTGGACTAGAAGCGATAAAGAAAAACGAAGAATGTATAGGTCCATCTGTTCTTCGATAATAATGTAAATGCTGTACACAATTTTGTCTATGATGCTCCTCAAAGCAAGTCATTCAAACGGTATCAAAAACGGCTTCTATCAACCTGATGACGGACCGAATTTTAATTAATATTCAGCATAATCATAATCATGCATTATGCACTGGTGTAAAAATTTGAACATTCGCTTATTCGTTAATTACAAAATATTTTGAATATTCAATTTCCAATTTTCGCATTGCCATTTAGGTAGATATTGTGATGTGATGAATGTGTCCTGTTTTCATCAAACCGTCAACCCGTATTGACTTCAAAAAGCATTCCATTTACAAACGAAACGCAAATCCCTGTTGGATACGAAACCATCTATGGCTATTACTCAGAAAAACCGCGACAAGATAATGGAGTGTAAAATGCGGAGTCTAGAATTTTCCCGGAACAATTATTGTGGAGCACATTTTTTGCGCCAAAAGGTGTTATAAAAATTTACGGGAAGTTTCAGGGAGTGCTGCCATAAACAACGTTCTGTTGTCCCGAAAATTGGTTGTGAAAATAGTGCTGTAAATAATGGGACTCGCTCAAAGTTCCCGAGTTTTTCTGAGTTCGTTCAGTAGTTATATATGAGCCATTCTTTTATGAGCTGAAATAAATTTGTGCTTTCTGTGAAAGGGGCAATGGATGTTTATCAAGCGTAACGTATATTTTATGTGTTTTCGTATCGAGTTTCAATGGACTTTTATACTTCATTTTCGTACTCAATTCTAGATGTTGTGTTGAATTGTTTCATTCAGCGAAGTCGTTTGTTTCACCGCAAGTTCAACGTTTAATAAAATAGTACCTACCTTTACTTACAATTTTGATGTCAATTTTATAGCAGTACCATCGTTCAAACAACTCGAAACGTTTTGACACAACGTACCACTAGAAAATATTTGATCCCATATCTAATACCCTGCGTGGAAATCAAATAAAGCTCATAACATAACACACAGAAACCTTGACAGAGTCTCATTTTAAGCGGTTTACAAAGTTGTTGCCAGGATTTGGTCGTTTGACTTGACAATGATTTCTTACGATGGAAGATAAAAAAAACTGCTCTGCTCCTTCCTGAATACAATATCGCTACTTTCACCGCATTTCAGTAAGCTAAGCTACATTCAGTGACAGCTTAACCAACACCACGGAGTATAATAGAACTACAACCAAAGCAAGGAGCAAGCGCATATAAATTATTAGTTTTGCCGTCAGTTGGCAACCCGCTGCTGCAAGCTATTGCAATGCAAGCCCAGTTGAATATGAATTGCGCGTTTCTAGATACCGACCGACAGAGTGTTAGTAAATGCGAATAGCTTGCTTGCATGTTAGTAACGTGATATATGGACACATATACATATTAACTCATGCCTTTATCCCTTATGTGGTAGGCATAGTGTAAAATGCCTCATAAAAAGCGCTTTCGCCACGTCTGACAAAAAATTGAGGGCAATTCTTGATTATGTGTATCGCTGTAGTGACAGGTTGTCAGCCCATCGCCTTAATTACGATACACTGGTTACCATCAATATTTTTTTGTATTTATCCATATTCCATTATTATGCAAGTAAATAAATTTGAATTTTCTCGCGAGATTTAAACCAGTGGCTAAAATTGACATCAAGAAAATACTTTCTGTGGTAGTCACAAAAACTATTTATGATTGCCTTCCCAAACATAAATACCTATGAATAGAAAACATATTCTTAACTAAGATCTCATACTGCGGATGATACGATGAATGAGTCCACTTATCTCGGTTTATGACAGAGATAGACGAACAATGACATCATTGTCTGTCCTCCATTTCGGGGTTTATACTCATCTGCCAGCTCCGACCCTTAGTGTAAGTACCTGTAAAGATATAAAGAGTTTATTATAACATACCAACATAAACAGATGGGACATACAACATTATTTTACCTGTTTTCACATGAAAGTACGACAAAAGAAAATACAGGAAGAGGAAATCAAGATAAATCAAAAAATTTGGAATAAAATTACTGTTCAAATGAAATAAGCTTATAAAGAAACCACTCAATGAATTTCATTTCAAACTTTACTTTTTTTCTTGGACAAAAAAAGCCTTAGGGTCAATTATTAAAGCTAAAAGGCCACTCAGTTAAATTATTTCAGAAAATAGCAGGAATACCCTGGCTCGGTTCAATTGGACAGTTTTATTTTTCTGAAGACAGCTGTTGCTCTCGTTTTATTGGATTACTTAAATACTTATAGTCTTATTCATAGAAACAGGTGAACTAGTTTTCAGAACCCATTCAGTTAGCGTGAATTTGGTACAATTACTTTAACTTTCTCTTTGTCTTTCTTTGAATCTTTATACTATTTTTGAACGGACTTCTAACACGAGGTCACAACATTATCGTTTGAATAAAGAAAAGATTATCTTAAAATAGATCGGCTTTAGCAAATATACATATACGGGTAGTTTTCCCAGAACTTTCCTTAACCATGATCCGGGATCGGGAACTAAACCCAATAAGCCGATAATAGGTAGTCGATTTACCATTACAAATTCAAATTGTATGTCCAAAATAGGTGCCGAAATCTTTCGACAGTTACATTTTTATGATACTACAATAGACAATTATTATATTTTCTAACATCTTCTCTTCATAGGCATACTAAAAAACTAGAAAACATAGTGGAAAGTTTCAGTGTATTTCAATTTAGGCCATGCCCGGTCTCTCAATGTTTCTCAGACGTGGATACGGCTTTTCAAAGGTACTTAGTTGACGTTCCGCCTACCCACTGAGGGATAAAGGCGGGACTAACTAACTTACTATATGAAAAACTAAACATATTTTACCATCATAAGAAAATACAATAATCAAAAGTTTTTTAGTGCTAAATTAAACTAGGTCATCTTAACCCGAGTTAAACCGCGCTTATTCCAAATCTAAAGCTCCATGCGATCTAACTCAATTCCCTCAACTTCGTCGTCTGCAATTCTAAAGGCTTGAAGCTCCGTGATCCTTCTGCCGTCTGTCTCTATTGAAATGAGTGAGAAAGAGAGTTCCATAAAGTTTATCTTATATTCGGACAGTCTTTAATCGTATTTGGTAATTAGGGCCCGTATTTATAATCAGCTCTCAAGAGTGACAACGAGTTTGAGTTTGTATCAGAAATGTCATTTCAGTACAAAACGGCCTGTCAAATCCATACTTAATATTGCTCTCAATCTTGAGATCGCTTTATAAATACGACTCTATAATAGGCACTATTTATGCTAGGTCACTTTGAATTACCCCTGAAAATTATCGAGTTGTCGTTGCAAAAAAAAAAAAAAGGCTATCTAGGTTTATTTTTAGTCTATTCCTATGAGGTATCATCATCATCATCAGCCACAACAGTCCAGTGCTGGACACGGGCCTCCCCAAAATTGGGGGTATATGCCATACTCACCACGCTTGGCAGGCGGGTTGGTGAGCGCGGTAGAAGTTTTCTATTCACAGGGAACGCCGCTGCCCATTCTTTGGATTTATCCCTTAGTCGCCTTTAACGACACCCGCAGGAAGTGATGGGGTGATGCTATTCTAACCCGGTATACCTTTACATTATTTTTATTCTTTTTATTCTTCTCTTCTGTAGAACCAAACGAAATAAATAACACGAATATTAATAAAACATTATCTCATAATTACATTGGTTCTGAAGCCATTTTTGGCACACAAATCGAGGTAAAACTGACGGTATCATAATCCTGACTCATCCAGTCATAAACCAGCAAATAAATGATTTCGCAAATCGTGACAAGACATGCGACCCACGACTGATGAAATCTTAATTTCAGAATAATACGAATACCTTTCGTATACAAAAAAAAAAAACACTTTAATATCTGAAGACACTTAACAAATATTAAAAATTGATCTAAGCATATCTTTTAGATAAACTTCTGCACATGTTTTTTTAACTAAAACTTAGTCAAAGCTCGCGTGTAAATCTGTGTGGCGGTACATGTCTAATATTAATTCTGTGTTATTACTT
>JARACY010001073.1:0-67196 GCA_029255725.1 Scrobipalpa atriplicella | reverse complement strand
CAAAGATGGGAGTACTTTCATGGAGCGCCCGTGGATTTTTCGTGAAAATAATGAATAAAAGTGTTTATTTGCGTGAATATTATATTTCTAGTTATTTTATTTTATTCCGAAAATATTATAGTATAAATTAAAACAATGGGACCATGTTCAAATGGGAAAAGTGTAGGAAGCTTCTAACCTCGTGGCGATACAGGTTGTCAACAATGATTTTTATAATTTTAGCCGCCCAAGAAGGACACAAAGACCTCTGCGAAGCAGCCGCAGAAGACCCAGAAGAAGAAGGAGGGGTCCGGTGGCGGTAAAGCCAAGAAGAAGGTAAGCAAACTTGAGTTGATGAAAGTGAGGTTATGTGACCATGTCAGATGCTACTTCGGATGCATTTACTCTGGCAATAGAAGTATAACTATTTCCCACAAAAGGGAATATTTGCTGTGTCTGTAAACCAAATGATTACAACCTTATCACTTGATTACCATGAGAGTAAAAACTGATATATTGAGTCTGATGGCATTTCCCTCCTCCATAACCTACAATTATAAATCTACTACTGTCTTCTAAGTACTCCATGTTATGCCTTGCAGAAGTGGTCCAAAGGAAAAGTCCGCGACAAGTTGAACAACCAGGTGTTGTTTGACAAGCCCACATACGAGAAGCTGTACAAGGAAGTACCCCAGTACAAGCTGATCACGCCCGCCGTGGTCTCTGAGAGGCTGAAGGTGCGCGGGTCCCTCGCCAGGAGAGCACTCATTGAGCTCAGAGAAAAGGGTAAGGTTTATTTTTTTACACCGAATTTTGGAAGTGAATGAACTTTGTGGTATAGAAACTGGACCTCTTGAAACAGACCTCTTGGACCAAAACAAAATATACTATTAGTGTCAGTATATTGCTGAATTTGAATTTAAAAATGTCTTATCTTTGTATTGTTCACTTGCTTTCTGGTATTCAACCCCGCCCAGTCTTGGTTATGTCTTGTTGTCTTGACAGAACATTTCTGGTCCTGAAATTTCAATATTATTACAGTCTCATCCTTCCTGGAAATGTTAGGAAAAAAATCTGAATTGAAAATGCCTTGTAGAAGTATTGTACCATACAATGATAAGTGAGTAGATTAGCAAGTGCAGTGCAACATGTTACATTCACTGGTAATGCTGCTGACTGTTACTTGGATTTATCAAGTTGTTGCTTTTCATTGATGATGATGATTGATGACCAAACAAGATGGTGGAAGGGATTTTTTTGGTAGTTCCTACATTTGAATACCATTCGATACAGAGTTTATGCACACTTTTTTTCAACCCCTTCCATGAAAATTAGGGGACTTGCATGTTGATGTTTACCTGCAGAAATATATTGCATGATGACATTATTTCCAACTCGGTGCAGGAAAAAAAACGACATCAAAGTTTCATGTATTTTTTATTCAAAAACACATTTCAAAAAATAAACTATTACTCAAGTTACTAAATCTACTATTTCAATATGTAATAGCTAAAACTTATTTTAGATACAAGATTTTTGATTAAAAGACATGAAACTTTGACATAGTTCTTTCTAGCACCGAGTTGGAAATACTGGTGTTAGAGCGCTTGTGCACTTTTCCTTATCCAATTCATATCCAAAAAAATCCATATGAAACATAAAGTATATGGATGGGTGCACAAGCCGTCATACAATACTAGGAAGGTCAAATTGGATATGAATCTAATATGAATGAGTGCATAAATGCCCTTGAAATGTTAGGTACCTACATTACATTCATTTCTAGTAAATTCTGCTCATTTTTGAAATGTTTGCTGCACCAATTGGCTACTTTCCAACTAGTCAAATTAGCAACTTTTTATGAAATGTCAAAAACGCTTTTTTGTATGAAAATAGTAAATTATGACGTCACATTTTAGTAAATATTGACTAATCAAATCAATAACTTATATACTTTTAATTCGATTGTTAAAATCGAAATGTGCATTTTTTTTTAAATGATGAATGAAATCCACAATATTTTTAGCCATCAGTTTTAAGTATAAACGTTTTGAATTTTTTAAGCTACCCAGTCAAGTACCCAATTATGATGATCACTCAATCTAGAACCACCATGACAGTAACAAACTGATATATTGAGTCTGATATCCTGTACTATCCAGAACTACCTCCATATCCATTCACTTTTCATTAATCTTGGATTTGCTTGTCCCCAGGTCTAATCAAGCAGGTAGTCCAACACCACGGTCAGGTCATCTACACGCGAGCGACGAAGGGAGACGACCCTGTTGCTTAAGTTATGGATAAGTTCTAAAAAATAAAAAAAAAATCACAAAACTTTGTTGTTTCAATATAATAAATTAAATATATAATTTAAATTAATAATATTAAAAACACTTACATAATTTCTTCACACAAATAAATTAAAGCAAAAAAATATAAACAGAAAGAAAATCCAGAACTAAAATTACATACACACAAATTTTCACAATTTTCTATTTTTTTATCACAGCTTTATACTTGTAGTTTTAACCAAAGACTTTTTTTAATAATATATTTACTGCTGCTACCTGCTACTATGTTTCGGACATTGCAAATAGTCAGAATCATGATTGTCATTGGATAACTTTTCGGGGTCTATCTTCAAGATCTGGGACAGCAAACTTGGCAGAAGGGAAGAGTTCTCTAAGGCGCTCCTTGATGTTACTGGAATGGTTCTCATTTGCTGTCTCCACCACTACATTAGCCTGGAAAAAGATAATGAAAATCAGGGCCTGAAAGCTGGTGCAACCTCGAAAATATTGGATATTTGTAGCAGCGGCGGCGTGGTGTTTTTGAACGAAACCAAGCCATAATATATATCCGAGGTGTGCCTTAGGCTCCCAAACAATCAAGAGATCATGAGTTCGATTCCCAAGTCGGAACATTTCATAGTTTGATTAGGACGATGAAGGCTGCATTGCAATGCAATGCTGATTGTCTTTCAAGAAGGTCGTGGAATGGAGAGGTGCTTCGGAGGGCACGCTCCGTCGGTCACGGTCGCTGTCTTTGATAGTTGTTGTCGTACATAAAGGGACAAAAGAACTCGACTCGACAGCCCTCTCGATATAAGAAGACCTTACCCAAGTATTCCCCACATCACTATTAATCCAAATCTGCTCAGTGGCTGCTGCTCATGCAGTCTCGTGCCAGAGCTCAAGGGAAACGGTATGCCATACAATACAGCCCAAGAACCAGAGGCCTGGATAAGGTACTTGGAGCAGGGAGAGCATGTTTATCAGAATGCGAACGCTCTGAATATTTTAAGCGAGCAACATAATGGCCGTACACACTACTACACTAGAGATGGCCTAGCACCAGGTGGTTTTCAAAAAAATTTATCCCTAAAAATAACAAAATTGAAATCACTTTTTATCTTTATTTTACACTCATTGATTTTAGAGAAATATATTTTTTAAACTAGACCCCCCGGGCCATGTCCAGCAGAGCAGTGACTGATGCAAGCTAATAAGATCTCGTCTAAATATAATATTTCATATTTAGCCGAACCTACTTATTTTTTTATATACCTACAGCACTGTGTGCCATTATAAGCGGCGGCAACATCGAGGCCGGTCGCCTGTGCTCGCACTATCCAGCGCGGCCTGGGCTCCATGGACGCCTAATGCGGTTCGCATTGGCCATATCCTGACCACCGCTCCGGGCTGGAGAAATTGGCTAAAGTCTGATCTCTGAAGAGAATGCAGAGTTGAAGAGCTTTGCCACTGAGCAGATTTGGATTAATAGTGATGTGGGGAATACTTGGGTAAGGTCTTCTTATATCGAGAGGGCTGTCGAGTCGAGTTCTTTTGTCCCTTTATGTACGACAACAACTATCAAAGACAGCGACCGTGACCGACGGAGCGTGCCCTCCGAAGCACCTCTCCATTCCACGACCTTCTTGAAAGACAATCAGCATTGCATTGCAATGCAGCCTTCATCGTCCTAATCAAACTATGAAATGTTCCGACTTGGGAATCGAACTCATGATCTCTTGATTGTTTGGGAGCCTAAGGCACACCTCGGATATTATATTATGGCTTGGTTTCGTTCAAAAACACCACGCCGCCGCTGCTACAAATATCCAATATTTTCGAGGTTGCACCAGCTTTCAGGCCCTGATTTTCATTATCTTTTTCCAGGCTAATGTAGTGGTGGAGACAGCAAATGAGAACCATTCCAGTAACATCAAGGAGCGCCTTAGAGAACTCTTCCCTTCTGCCAAGTTTGCTGTCCCAGATCTTGAAGATAGACCCCGAAAAGTTATCCAATTGACAATCATGATTCTGACTATTTGCAATGTCCGAAACATAGTAGCAGGTAGCAGCAGTAAATATATTATTAAAAAAAGTCTTTGGTTAAAAACTACAAGTATAAAGCTGTGATAAAAATAGAAAATTGTGAAAATTTGTGTGTATGTAATTTTAGTTCTGGATTTTCTTTCTGTTTATATTTTTTTGCTTTAATTTATTTGTGTGAAGAAATTATGTAAGTGTTTTTTACAATATAAATTATTAATTTAATTTATAAATTATTGAAAACAACAAAGTTTTGTGATTTTTTTTTTATTTTTTAGAACTTATCCATAACTTAAGCAACAGGGTCGTCTCCCTTCGTCGCTCGCGTGTAGATGACCTGACCGTGGTGTTGGACTACCTGCTTGATTAGACCTGGGGACAAGCAAATCCAAGATTAATGAAAAGTGAAATGGATATGGAGGTAGTTCTGGATAGTACAGGATATCAGACTCAATATATCAGTTTGTTACTGTCATGGTGGTTCTAGATTGAGTGATCATCATAATTGGGTACTTGACTGGGTAGCTTAAAAAATTCAAAACGTTTATACTTAAAACTGATGGCTAAAAATATTGTGGATTTCATTCATCATTTAAAAAAAAATGCACATTTCGATTTTAACAATCGAATTAAAAGTATATAAGTTATTGATTTGATTAGTCAATATTTACTAAAATGTGACGTCATAATTTACTATTTTCATACAAAAAAGCGTTTTTGACATTTCATAAAAAGTTGCTAATTTGACTAGTTGGAAAGTAGCCAATTGGTGCAGCAAACATTTCAAAAATGAGCAGAATTTACTAGAAATGAATGTAATGTAGGTACCTAACATTTCAAGGGCATTTATGCACTCATTCATATTAGATTCATATCCAATTTGACCTTCCTAGTAATTGTATGACGGCTTGTGCACCCATCCATATACTTTATGTTTCATATGGATTTTTTTGGATATGAATTGGATAAGGAAAAGTGCACAAGCGCTCTAACACCAGTATTTCCAACTCGGTGCTAGAAAGAACTATGTCAAAGTTTCATGTCTTTTAATCAAAAATCTTGTATCTAAAATAAGTTTTAGCTATTACATATTGAAATAGTAGATTTAGTAACTTGAGTAATAGTTTATTTTTGAAATGTGTTTTTGAATAAAAAATACATGAAACTTTGATGTCGTTTTTTCCTGCACCGAGTTGGAAATAATGTCATCATGCAATATATTTCTGCAGGTAAACATCAACATGCAAGTCCCCTAATTTTCATGGAAGGGGTTGAAAAAAAGTGTGCATAAACTCTGTATCGAATGGTATTCAAATGTAGGAACTACCAAAAAATCCCTTCCACCATCTTGTTTGGTCATCAATCATCATCATCAATGAAAAGCAACAACTTGATAAATCCAAGTAACAGTCAGCAGCATTACCAGTGAATGTAACATGTTGCACTGCACTTGCTAATCTACTCACTTATCATTGTATGGTAAATACTTCTACAAGGCATTTTCAATTCAGATTTTTTCCTAACATTTCCAGGAAGGATGAGACTGTAATAATATTGAAATTTCAGGACCAGAAATGTTCTGTCAAGACAACAAGACATAACCAAGACTGGGCGGGGTTGAATACCAGAAAGCAAGTGAACAATACAAAGATAAGACATTTTTAAATTCAAATTCAGCAATATACTGACACTAATAGTATATTTTGTTTTGGTCCAAGAGGTCTGTTTCAAGAGGTCCAGTTTCTATACCACAAAGTTCATTCACTTCCAAAATTCGGTGTAAAAAATAAACCTTACCCTTTTCTCTGAGCTCAATGAGTGCTCTCCTGGCGAGGGACCCGCGCACCTTCAGCCTCTCAGAGACCACGGCGGGCGTGATCAGCTTGTACTGGGGTACTTCCTTGTACAGCTTCTCGTATGTGGGCTTGTCAAACAACACCTGGTTGTTCAACTTGTCGCGGACTTTTCCTTTGGACCACTTCTGCAAGGCATAACATGGAGTACTTAGAAGACAGTAGTAGATTTATAATTGTAGGTTATGGAGGAGGGAAATGCCATCAGACTCAATATATCAGTTTTTACTCTCATGGTAATCAAGTGATAAGGTTGTAATCATTTGGTTTACAGACACAGCAAATATTCCCTTTTGTGGGAAATAGTTATACTTCTATTGCCAGAGTAAATGCATCCGAAGTAGCATCTGACATGGTCACATAACCTCACTTTCATCAACTCAAGTTTGCTTACCTTCTTCTTGGCTTTACCGCCACCGGACCCCTCCTTCTTCTTCTGGGTCTTCTGCGGCTGCTTCGCAGAGGTCTTTGTGTCCTTCTTGGGCGGCTAAAATTATAAAAATCATTGTTGACAACCTGTATCGCCACGAGGTTAGAAGCTTCCTAACACTTTTCCCCATTTGAACATGGTCCCATTGTTTTAATTTATACTATAATATTTTCGGAATAAAATAAAATAACTAGAAATATAATATTCACGCAAATAAACACTTTTATTCATTATTTTCACGAAAAATCCACGGGCGCACAAAATACTCACCATTTTGAAACCGGAAAGAAAGATGGGGTACGTTCACGGGCGCACGGTTAGCGTAAACTTAGGGGAACTTTTCACTTTGACAGTTGATAAAGCCCCGTTCATAAGCGCCTGTCAGGGTAAATGTCGCTCTAAGATTCTCGACCTATTTACATCGAGAGAATTTGTCCGAATGTCACTTTTGACAGTATTTGCACGGTTCGTTTTGTAAGTTTGTGGGTTTCTTTTGATATTTTTATAAATAAAAGACTGATTTGCGATCCAAAAAGTGTGTGTTAATGTGAAGAAATGATTCTGGATTGAAAATAATTCTTTAAGAACACGGAAATTATGTGTTTATAAGTAATTATTCCCAAGTTAATGTATGTGGCCGTGTGGTTAGTTTTGTGTGTTTAAAACTCGGTTTTTAAGTTATGTTTCATGTAAAAAACACTGTGTTGCGACTATTTGGAGATAAAGTTCAGGTATTAGGCTAATATCACTCATTAAAAGTCTGATTGTGCTTGATTACAACATAAACAAAGTTGTTAGTCACAAACTCATCTTTCCTAAGGAATTTATTAAATTTGTTTATGAAAACATCCTAAAACATGTATAAGGCTATAAAATAAGGTCATCTGAACTATATTGTTTCTGTTTACAGTGAACTCACCTATATTTCTTTTGCTTTTTAGATGGATACATAACATCAGCCCCTGTAGTCTAGTGGGTTGATCTTTAAGTGAGTTTATGTTCGATTTTGAAATGTGTCAAGGTCAACATTCTATACATAATTTGATTAGCAACTGTTAATCTTAACATCTATGTGATCTCTTCCTACCCTGTCTCAAACATAATTAATTGTTATTTAAGTAGGTAGGTTTATTACATTTTCCTAAATTAAACATGCTTTCTTTTGATTTCCAGCTGACTCCGGTGATTCGTCTTAGCTGCTGAAGTAGGACTGTGCCTGGTCTGTCAGAGCTCGAATGCCTTCAAGCGCATCAAAACGCTTCTGACATTGGCACTTATCCTGGGGGAATAGGTGCCTATACATTCAGCATAACATGATTTTAACAGACTATACAACATGTAACCAAAGGGTATATGTATTATGAAATATGTGAATCTACCCATGCAACTAAACAACTTTCCGTGAAGAACATAGGTCAACGAAAAACGTTTTTTTTTTTTCATCATAAATGTGCTATCAGCTGATGTATTTTGTATGAAAGGTGAACATTTATTTTTTCGTTTTTCAGGCAGAATGCGCTGGAGGGACTAGCCACTTTCTTCGCTAGCCATCACATCAAGACTAGCAGCGATCAAGAACATCGCTTGCCAGCCCTACAGACCGTCCTGTGAGGAGATAAGATGTCCTCAAGGTGGATCTGGATAAGTTGCTAGCTGCTGATGTCATCGAAGAAAGTGAGTCACTATGGGCGACCAATGTAGTTCTTGTGCCGAAAAAAACTGGAGGTATGTTTCTTGGCATTGATTATCGCAAACTAAATACAGTCACTGAGCCTGATTCATATCCCTTGCCAAGGATTGATGATGTGTTGCATGCAACCAAGACAACCAGTTACTTGACCACGCTTCATTTGAGGTTTTAGATTTTCCAAGTGATGGTTCATGCAGCAGACCGAGTTAAGACATGTTTTGTGACACAGCTTGGAACCCACTGCTCTCAACGCATGCTTTCTCCAGATTGATTCTCTAAAGCTCCCAGGGCATGTGATTGAATGAGATGATACCAGTACCATACACATGAACACAGAGAAATCACTAGTATGTCTGTTCCACAGAATATAAAGCATAAATGTTCTGTTTTAACTTCCAGCTGGCTCCGGTGGTTCACCCCCGACTACCCCGACTTCGCGCGGCATCTCACCCATCTGCTGACGAAGGACTGCGCCTGGACCTGCGGACAAAACACATTCGAGTGCATCAAGACGTTTCGGACCGCACCGATCCTGGGGCAGGCTGACGAGTCCCAATCCTTCGTGCTACGCACTAATGCTAGTGGGTATGTCTCTATTCCTAGTCCTGTTGAATATGGGACCTGTTTATTGAACGCTGCATAGCGAAATTATTCCACGGAGCGTGAGGTCTTAGCAGTGGTATGGGCTGTAAACAAATTCCGTGGTTATGATGATGTGCCTGACGCTGTATATTTAGGCCAATTGTATTAGAATTTCTAGACACGGGTAAACCCTACTTAGCTAGTTTTCTATATGTCTATCAAAACCAAGTTCTATTCCGATCCGGTAAGACTCACAGGGATTTAAACGTAAATGAGTAAGAAACATTTAAATATACAAAATGCATTTATAATATTAGCGGGATTACCGTGCTCATATTTATTTGGTAATGAGTAATTATTATATTTTGATTACAGTATCTGGAAACTGGGCTAGCCTATCACTGCGAGTGACGCACGTGGACATCTTCTGTACATACAGGTCAGATACGTTACGTCACCTTAAAAACATCAAGTCAAATGCTTAGATTTATTTCTTTAGAAACTTATGGTCTAATTTACGGAATGTCCAGTGGGTTTAAATGAGTTTTTGAGTTGATGAGGGAAGAGGTTTATTAGCTGAGCTTAAGAATTCAGTTTGTGACAGGGTCATACAGAGGGCGCTGGAGGGACCAGTCCAGCCACTGTCTTCGCTACCCAGCAGATCAAAACCAGCACTGATCAAGAACCCATCGCTTGCCTGCCCTATAGGATGACTAAGGGGAGAAAAATAGCCCTGAAAGTGGAGCTGGATAAGATGCTAGCCGCTAATGTCACCGAGGAACGTGAGTCACCGTGGGCGACCAATGTAGTCCTCGTGCCGAAGAAAACTAGTATAGGTACATGTCTTGCTATTGATTATCGCAAACTAAACACAGTCACTGAGCCTGATTCATATCCTTGGCAAAAAGTTGATGATGTGCTGCAATGAACCAATATAACCAGCTATTTTGACTACGCTCTATTTGAGATTTGAGTATTTTCAAGTCATGGTTCACCCAGCAGACCGAGGTAACGCATCCAGGTTGTGGATACTGACATGAAATATAGATTTACAATTTGTTTTTGAAAGATTGCCTTGAATCAATAAACTCAGACAGAGCAGAGAGACAGGAAAGGACCGTTCTGCATGTGGCTCTGTCAAGCTGCAAGGGGTAGAGCTCGAACCAGGTGGTACCAGTACGTCGACGAACGCTTGTTAGCCGGTTCCACAGAATCTAAAGCACAAAATCCTTTGTTTTAACTTGCAGCTGTCCCCGGTGCCGGTGCCGGTGAGTCATCCCGCCGCGGCGCGACCGACTCCACCTACGAACCACAGCTGCAACTAAACACATTTAAGCGCACCAAGACTACTCTGACATCGGCACCGATCCTGGAGCAGGCCGACGAGTCCATCCCTTCCTCCTTCGCACTGATGCTAGCGGGTATGTCTTTATTCCTAGTCCTATTGAATATGCGAGCCGTTTATTTACCTTCTCAGAGTGAAATTGCGGAACACGAGGGTTTAGCAGTGGTACGTGCTGTAAACAAGTTCCGTGTCTGCATTGAGGATGCTCAGGTTGTTGTAAAATCTGACCACCAACCCCACAGATGTCTGATTAGCCTACAAGAATACTACCTGAATATTGAATATGAACGCGCAACTGGCAACTGCGTAGGTAACTAGGTAGTTACTAATTACACCCATTACTGACACTGGGATTTACCACAGAACATGGTATGTTATGTTAAAATAAATATTTCATAACATATTCGGCAAGCCGCTTCGTAGTCGTAGTCTGCATCTGATGATATTTGTTTTCTTTACACGTTACAGCACTTGTGACTTGTGACCAGACCAAGTACGACCGGAAGCCGAGGAGACTGAGGAGATGAGTGTCGTTCGTATATCCAGAAGACCGGGCCGTCGGGACATCGAGCAACATTGCTATCGAGTCGTGGAGAGCAAGACCTAACAAAATCTTTACCAATATTATTTGCCTCCCCTTTCTGCCCTCTTAGGATGGACAATGACAGGTGACCATTAGATGATATAAAGAGCCCGATGGTGTAGTGGATAGGGCCACTACCTCCTGAGCGGGAGGTCGTGGTTCGAATACCACCACGTACCAATGTGTTTTTCGGTTTTCGAATTTCATATGTACGTTTATTCGGCGCCTTTTCCGTGCTTCGGAAGGCACGTTTAGTCGCTGGCCCCGGATAATACCGTAGATAATAGTCGTTAAGCCATGTCAGAGGCCAGAGCTAAGTATTGGCGGCTTGAAAACTCTGACCTAATCTAGAATTGGGTCTGGTTTCTCTTCTGGGTTGCGGAGGTCAGATGGCAGTCGCTCTGTGTAAAAACCAGTACCCGCGTTTAATCCCATATTATCAGATACGGGAAAAGGGATGATGATGAAGTTTCATTGAATTGGTGCGTTTACGAATCGATACCATTGACCTGCAAAGACAACTGTTAGATACAGTCACCTGGATCAATGGTTTAACGTACCCTCCAAAACAATGAATCCGTTTATTTGACAGACAATCAGTTGGACTCAGCCTGCATTGTCCTAACCAAACTGAGGAAAATGTCACGAAGTGATAAAAAGACAAATATCAACTTTGTTTTGCCCTTCTGGGAATCGAACCCAAGCCCTCCGTCCAGTTCGAGAGCCCATGGCTCAGACCACTAGACAACGGAGGAAGTGACGGATCAGGTAGTAGGTACTTTTTAGTTACAATACTGTTTCTAATGTTTTTGTGGTTGTGAACTTGTAAAAGTTTTATCAGAGTGAAACAAAAGATGTACTGGAGGCAAATAAAAACCAAGATTTTATCAATTAAGCGTTGTATTATTTTTATTATTCTTGTATAAAAGAAACACTTACCAAACAAATGACAATGTAATATTACAGCATTACGGAATAACATTATCTAAGTAGTTTGTAAATACTTATACATAAAACAGTATACAACACCAAGAAAACAAAACGGAGAGAGAGTTCTATTCTGAAAAACTTGTAATGTAAAACAGTATAAAATGCTTCCTTTCCAGTATTTTATTCTAGTCTTTGAGTTGGTTTAAATCTGACACCAGGGTTCATCAGGTCGTCGTACGGCTATAAGAAGGCAGAGGCTGTAATTATCAAAGCGCACGTATGTCGTACGATGTTTTATAACATATTTGCGAGGAAATAAATAGAACTAGATAAAAAAAAATAACAATACAGCGAAAAGAAAAAGCGCGCGGAATATTTTTTACTTATTCACAAATTAGGATGCGCGCGCATCAACGCTTTCTTTTTTAAGCTATAGTACAAAGAAACAAAAACCAGCCAGTATTACTAATAAAGTAAATTAATATTTTTTTGATTTTGTTACAGATAAATGGTTGTAATTTATTGTAAAAATTAATTAAATCAAAGAATTCATTTCATTGGGCATACCATATTTCAGTTCAGGCCTCAAAAGAGGGGTTGCCCATGCCCATTGCAGTTGGAATCGACTCTCACCTCGTTTTCGACCTCATTTTTCTTAAACAGAAGTTTCTTTCTACACATCCTACGTTCGAATTGGACTCTGTGTAGATATTAAATATACCAATATACAACTGTAGTTGTATTCAACTCTGTGAACTGATGGTCGGGGTCGTCAACATCCTGGAAAATAAATATAAAGATTTAATGGGGTTGTCATTAACATCATCACATTTACTTAAGAGAGAAGGAGAAGAACTAAGCCTGGTTTATGGCAGGTGAGTTGAATATTATGTTGTACTTTCAAGAGTTAACATGGTAGTAGAGTGTAGGTAAATAAAGGACAGAAACACAAAATTGACTCCAATCAAATTGTTTGGATTGCCTAAAATTTTCTCTTGGAAGTAAATTGACATCACGCGGCAGATTTATCTTGCTAGACATTTGGAACTTTGACCAAGTGAGTAGTGGTATTTACAACAAATTTCTTCATGTGCTAAGCAACGTGAGCTGCTATATAATATCTGGAGGCAATGCAAAACACTTTCTTACCTTCTATGTTAGTTGGTTCATTCAAAAAACAAGATTTTCTTCAAGGGCTATTGCGCCAACTATAAAGTCCTCCATAAAGTTACAATGTCCATCAACGGTCATCAATTCTGGGTCAGTGTCAGTTGCGAAGATAGTATTTATTAATAAAACTTGATAAACCGTCTGAAATCACACGAGATGACCTAAAATATGCAATAATACGCGTTATCATTGATAATCATAACTACGAAAGAAATGTCAGCTGTCAAATTATGATTTCTCCTAGCGAGCGCGATAAAGCACCCGTTCGTGCGGGTACCATAGACAATCGCGCGACCTTTCCCCTAACGGTTTTCCCTAGGTGCGCCCGTGAACGTACCCATGGAGGCTGATTCTCTAGTCTATGGTATTTTCTTGACGTCTATAGCGATGTTCCTTGAGTTTTTGTTTGAATCGAAAAACCGGTAAAAATAGAATGAGAATGAGAGGAATGAGACGAGAATGAAACGAACGGGCACCCCCAAAATTAAGACTTGGCTTAAAGGACTTGAATCCAAGCCATAAAATATTCAAAAAAAAAAAAACCATGAATGTCAAATGTCACTGTTTGATTTGACAGATCTTTGTTATTGTGAATTTTCTTGTTGATTTTATTTGAATTGTTGTGGATATTTGAGGACTCCTAAAGATATTGCGACTCACAACCTGATACCTTTGTTTTTATAATTTTATTTTGTATTATGTTGAAAGAAGATTTAGTAAAATTATGGGTGATAAAGTTCTGTTTGAAGGTTATCTATCCAAAGTACAACATCTATGCTTTTCTGGTTTTCCTCGCGATAAAGTATAGACTTTATCATAAGAAGCGGTTATCATCAAAAGATATGGAAACGTTCGTGGTGAAGACGGCGCCACAGAATGTGATGAAGCTTATTCTCGAGGAATGTTTGGAGGTTAACTTGCCAGTAGTTCTGCACAAGTGCATTATTATTTCAAAGGAGCAATACATACAACTCTGCGCGGAAAACTTATTCTATATAGACAATGGACTTCTTTGGGTATCCATGAAGGTGCCTCCGGAAATAAAAAGAAAATATAAACACATAACTAATAATAAAACGAGGGAAAACCATTTGCTGCCATTCCAATTTGGATTTTTGCCTTCTGAAATGCATAAGAAAATTTTCGGTGAAGAGCACTCAAGTAGTATTGAAAATATTAGAATAGTTCCAATAGTTGGATCCAAATTAGTGCCTGAAAATATAGCTTACACAAATGAAAATGAATTTTATAATACTGTGTTGTCATATGGATTGAAAGATACCAAAGATGCAGTAGTAACATTCCACCCAGTACCTTCCATTGAGAAAGCTCCAAAAATAGCATCTAAAGCTGAAGTTTCCCTGATAGTAAATGACTATGACTTAGCCAATGACTTTGTAAAAGAAGTATTAAATAATTATTTTGATGAACCAAAAGTACTGACCGTCAATGATGTATTTAGCATAGATCTAACACCAGCTGTTACTTCCAAATATCATTATAAATACTTGGACTTAGTTGAAGCAACTGGCAAACTATATTTTAAGTGTAATAATGTTTCATGTGAAGAAGAAACAAATGCATCCAAAGAAAATAAAGATAGAATACAACAGCCGTTTTTCATAATAAGGAATATAACTAAATTAACTCTGGGAGACAATATTCATACTTTGAAGCCAAAAGATGAGTTCTTCAAGCCTCAAGATTATGTCAAAGATTTAAGTTTCCTCAACCTTTGTCCTACTGGATTGAGGCATAAATTTGACCAAATGCAAGAGACTATTGCACCTTTTCTAACTGGAGATATGAGTAAGATTTGTTTTTACTTATTTTGACTTTCGAATTTGTACATTAATAAGAAACATTTCATAAATGCTTGTACAATTTCAGATGATTTGTCTTCAGTAATGACAACCCCTATAATACCGATGCTGCTTTTGACTGGGAATTCTGGCTCTGGCAGACATCTTCTAGTGAAAACTTTAGCCAAGTATAATGGTATGTGTAAATCCACTACATTATTTTTATCTACATCTAATCTTCTAAAAGGCATTCTAAAATATTGTGAATTAATTGGTAATTTTATTTTAGGTATGAACTGTCTCCAGATAGATTGTAATGGGCTTCAATCATCAACAGCAAAACAGACTGAAAGCAAAATAAGTTCTATGATACAAAAAGCCAAAGCAGCCGCTCCAGTTATAGTTTTGTTTGACAATTTTGAGGTAACATTATAATACTTTTATAATATTTCTCATTATAAAATGAAACTTCTCAATTTTTATAGTATAATACAAATCTCTTTAATCATTAGGTATTTGCTGTGGATCCAGAAAATAATGAAGACTGCAGAGTGATAGAGTACTTTATGAACACAATTACAGACCTGTTTCAGAACTATACCAAACATCCAATCATATTTGTTGCTGTCACCGAAAGGGTAGACTTAAAACCTAACATTCTCAGGCTGTTCCTTGAAAAATTCCACTTGACAAAACCTAACATCCAACAAAGATATGATATGCTGCAATGGTTTGCCTCCGCCATGCATTTGAACATAGATAATGACAGAAATGTTGATTCATTTATTTTAGACGAAAATAAGGGTGACAATTTAAGTATGAATGCAAAAGATGTGTTGCATAGAGTAGCAGCGAAAACAGAAACATTTATGTATGGGGATTTGGATGCTCTGCTGCACTTCGCCTTGAGAGATTCTTACTTGAAGCAGCATAGTGGATACAATCAGCTACCTGCAGATCCTAATCTTCATTTAGTCCAGGAGGAGGACTTCAATTCAGCTTTAGGTAAAAAAAAAACCTGATACCTAATTTGCATTTTTTTTTTACATAGAAACATACATGAAGTCGCGCTTATAATCTATATTTCTATTTCAGAGTCAATAAGAAGTTTACAAAGTCAACATCTGGATGCGCCTAAAATTCCTAAAGTTTACTGGGAAGATATTGGAGGCTTAGAAAAGTTGAAGAAAGAACTTCTTAAAACAATAGAATTTCCTATCAAATATCCACATTTGTTTAAGAATTCTACCCTTAAAAGATCAGGTAAGTATAGTTGAGGAAATATAATAATCAACATTAATATTATCCTGTACAGAAGTATTTATGAACAGTCTCTGTTAAGTTGTAAAACTTTGATTTCAGGGATCCTATTATATGGGCCACCAGGGTGTGGTAAGACCCTAGTAGCCAAAGCAGTGAGCACTGAACTCAATGTTAGTTTCCTGAGCGTGAAAGGACCAGAACTGCTCAACATGTATATAGGACAATCTGAAGAGAATGTTAGAAAGGGTGAGAAATTACTTTCTTATTAATATTATTTAAAAACTGACAAAAGCATATAATGAGTAATCTGCTTTCTTAAATTGTGTAGAATATTTCCATGAATTGAGTCCCTGGTCATATACAGTAAAATGTTTATTTAAGCCTTAATTAATCTGAAAAGGTTGCAGTGAGTGTTGTGCTTTCACATGTTCAGTGGCAAGTAGTAAGTAGGCCAACTTATCTCTTACTTCACTGCATATGTGGACGTGTTAATCTAGCCTCAGACAGTCCAATAGCCACTGCAACTCAGCCCCCTTACACCACATCATAAAGTTATATGTGTTGTCTGATTACAGTTTTCGAATCAGCCCGAGCGTCATCCCCTTGCATAGTGTTCCTCGACGAGTTAGACGCGTTGGCGCCGCGCAGAGGGGCCGCGGGGGACTCGGGGGGAGCCAGTGACAGAGTGGTCAGTCAGCTGTTAGCGGAGGTTGACGGAGTAGCCAGCGGGGAAGGTGGGTAGAGGCCCCCCTCTTGAGGCACTCATAGAAATCCATTTCCGATATGTCAGAAGGCACCCTTAAAAGAATTATTCTCAGTCTCTTTTTTCGTGTCCATTTCATACACAAATATGTTCGTTTGTAATATTTAGAAGACTCGATATTATTTCAGACGCAGACGCATCAAGCTTCGTGTTCATAATGGGCGCAACAAACCGGCCAGACCTTCTAGAACAGTCCTTGCTACGACCGGGAAGGCTGGACAAACTCATCTACGTTGGTCCGTATTGCGGACTGCAAGAGAAGTCTTCCGTATTAAGAGCACTGTGCAGAAGGTACGTATCTTGTTGCCACGGATTTGTTAGCGCGATGTTTTCTATTGACTGGTGTAATACTCAAATACTATGATACTTTAGTTAGCTTAGCCGAATCTATATGCAAGCGAGTGTGTGATGCTGTTGTTGTCTCGATTTCACAGTTAGGAGGTAAAATTTATAGAAAGTGATGATTAAATTACGAAGATTGTCTTAGTAATAATCATGCATAGAAAATTATTGCGTATTTAAAGCAATTACTTTAGAAACCTCGAGGCTAATTAAACAGTGTGTATGTGTAACAACTTAACAGAGAATGTTGGAGTAAAATAGATTAATATTTAAATATCTTAGCGACGGTGCTATTTTAAGTTACTGCTTTCTATATTTATAGAAAAAGTATGTAGTGTGTTTGAAATTGCAGTTACAAATTACGGCCAGAAGTGGATCTGGAGCAAGTATCTATGGCTCTGCCGGAGCGGTGTACAGGCGCTGACTTGCTGCACGTGGTGTCGACCGCGCGATCCGCTGCCGTAAGGAGCCTCGTCAACAAGTTACACGCAGGTATTTAAAAAAAACGTTAAAAAAATACTGAGCTCGAGCACATAGACCCTTAACCTCTCATATGCCATAAAGGAGATTCGGCCGTTTTAATAATAATAAAAAAAAAAACTCCCATGTAAGGGAAGGCAAAGAGCTTAAGCCCATGCAGCCTAGTCTTCAAAGTATTATTTTGTCTTCAGTCTTCTTAACCTAATCTAACCTACACTAACCTAAAAGTCATTAGAATGCGTCAGTGATTCACATTCCAATGCTCAACAGACTTTTGCGCGGAGATAACAATCTGAATCGTACGGTAGCGCCTTCTATTTTTGTGACAACCATATGAAATCAGCTAAAAAATATATGACTGTCACAGATTTTGCCCAAATTGCCGGACGTCATTTGTACCCTCGCCTGCCATGAAAATGGCGCCCGCGGTGGGTTCACATTTTGATGAAATTTAGCTACAGCAGTACCTATTCTTGTAACTTTAAAATAAATATGTAGGTACATGCACAGAAGAGTCGCTCAGAAAAGCGATTCAATTAAAAATTGTGATTTGGTTTAGGCTAGCTGTGTACATTACCCTACTTACATTACCTATTTGTGATACATTGCTATCGATTTGTGGAGGGCACGACTGAACTAAATCTTGACTAAAATTATTGCCGTCCCTCTGTTTTGCAATTACGAATTGCTACCATTGCCTAAAGATTTGATTTCCCCATTCTAGGTGCGGTGAAAGAAAGCGAACTGAGTCAAGATTCGGTGATCCTGGGTGTGTCTGAGTTCTATCAGGGCGTGGAGTCGTTCCGGCCGTCGGTTACTGACGAGGAGCTGGCTTACTACGAGTCTTTGCAGGCGCAGATGTGATGGAAATCCGAAGACAAAATATGTAAAAAACCAGGGCTTGAAAACCGAACAACTGGCTGTTGGGTCGAATTTTCATAATATAATAATAAAAGTCCGGTTACAACCTACACGACATGCGGTGCAGCTTTGGTAGGGCTAGATAATTTTCAAATAGCTCTCTTGTATGCTTAAAGTTGTTTTCGAAACATCAGACATTCCAAGTCTTAAAAGATATTTTTTGTTATTACTGAGTATCATTGTAGTCACAAATGTAAATAATGTTAAGCTTAAGATTAATAAAATAGGTTTTTATTTGGTTACGAATTTGTTTCACTCTTTGCCTTCTTCAGATCTAAAAGTAAAGCTTTGTAAAAAGGAAAATAGAATCTCGAATCTTGATCTCTAAGATGAAATCTCCACTCTTCCTTGCTTACGTTGTCTTCATAACTAGTTGTCTTTAAAATGACATTGTATACTTCAAATTGTTTACAAATAGAAGTTATTGCAATTAGATTTTTGTTATGAACGGGATTATTACCACGATTATGTTTATTGTTACCTCGATATTTCGGAGTTGTTTCAAACTCCATGGTCACGACACAACAATAAACATAATCGACACGAGGTAACAATAAACATAATCGTGGTAATAATCCCGTTCATAACAAAAATCTAATTGCAGTGAACAACCGCGAAAGTCTCAAAACTTATAGAAGTTATTGCTTTAAAAAAATATTATAATTGAATAAAATGCTGCTAACATGGCCATCATTCAACAATATCCGCATGCTTCTCATGGCGTTCATGCCGGTGGTGATCTTCTACATGATCTGGCTGGTGAACACCTCGGAAGCTATCAGGAGCGAGGAGGGGACCTTGTTGGACCTCGTCTGCTGGCCTGATGGGAACGCTATACCCGTGCTTATAGCGTGCGGCTCCATTATAGCTGTGGTTATTGAAGTAAGTTACCTTATGTTATAGGGCTTACCATAAAATTATGACACTCAAAATCAGGACAGAGCGAGGCTACCATCACGTTCAGGACAAAAATCTTAAAACTCCCCGATATTTATAAGTGTAATGAAGTTTTACTCTAGAACACTACGAAAATTGTACTGATAAGATACGCGAGCGAAGCGAGCGCGGTGCGGCATACCACGAAAGACAAATCCATACGTTACGCGAGCGATGCGAGCGCTGCATTGCACAAGAGACGAACGAATGCGTGCGCGACATTTTATAATACATTACGAGAGTGAAGCGAGCGCGACGCGTAAGATATTTATTCCATTCTAAAATGGTCAGCTGATACTATTAGTTGTAAGTTAGTATATTATATTACTCCACTTTTTTTACAATTTCATTCTTATGTATCTCATAAACAGTTGTACGGACTATACCAGCTCTTCAAGGCAGGATTATCGAAGAAGGAATACAACGTAACGAACGGATTGTTCTACTACATCTGGGCGCTCATCATAATTATCATCATATTTCTCGCTATCATGTTTTATTCTGGACTACAGTCAACCATCATTAAGTGTAAGTATATAAATTAGTTAAGTAGGTCCCTAATTTTAGAGTACAGTACATGAAAGTTTTTAAAACAACAACAAACAAGTAAAATCATGTTAAACAAGCCTACCGAAGCACAGAAAAATCTCTAATTGTTACGAGTACCTATATACCACGTTTTGCAATCGGCCAGGCGAACGCAATGGAAATATTACAATAGTAGGTAGGTGTACCTAACCTAGGTATCTTTCAGCAACAAGCGCCTTTAGTCAGCTTTTAGGAGATACCTATGTAAAAAAAACGACAAAACGATGATTCCGTGTCTCGGAAGGTACGTTAAGCCGTCGGACCCGGTTGTTGTTTTTGATAGCGTTCGTTACCCTTACCATGTCAGAGGCCTATTAGCTGTGCAATAAGGCGGTTTAAAAACTCTGACGCAAGGGTCATACGTAGACTCGAAAACCCACACTATAAGAAGACACACATGTCATTGACGTTATTTTGACTTCACAAGTTGCTGTCTTATTCACACCACAACCAATAACTTCCATGCTGGACTGGGAGTGATAGAAAAACATAGAATGTGCCAGCTGCATCTCCTCCCGGGCATGCTGTAAAAATCAGCTAAGGGATTCGAGGGTTTCAGTATTGTAATTTAGGCGATGGGCTGACAACCTGCTGTCACTATAGCAATATACATATCTATCTGGAATAACCCTCAAAATTTGTCAGACGTGGCGAAACGACTTTTGGGTCGTTTTCGCTCTGCCTACCCCATTAGGGATAAAGGCGTGATTTATGTATTTATGTATGTACCAATCACGCTTTCCCTCCACAAGCCAAGATAAAAGGTGGTATAACGAAGGCAATGCTTCGGTACGCGAGCCACCTGCCGTCCAAGGTGGCGATCGACCGGCTGCAGACGAGGTTCCATTGCTGCGGCAGAGTCAGCTACCAGGAGTGGTTTTACATACCCTGGTACACCACGGGGGATAGCGTGGATAATAGCAACATGTTAGTATTTTGTCTTTGTGCTTGTAATTAAAAGACCGGAACACAGAAGTGTGTGAAGATGTGTGATCGGTACTGAAGAAGTGATAAATACAGTGTATTTTACCATGATTTTACTCTGAAAATGGGGGGAACGAGTGGTGGTAGTATAGTATAGGAATGTCGGCAATTTCCTCTTTCTCGTTCCCTCAACTGATAAGGATTGCGAATTCGCAATCACATGAGTTTTCTCCATACCTACTGAGAGCAGTTTTATTATGCCCCCGTTGTACTGGTTTAAAATTTTGGTGTTTTACCCTGGGCACTTTTTCCTTTTAGTTAGACTTACCAAAGGAAGACTAAAGTTGCTTCTGACATGCATGTTTTTCAGTTGTTTGATCAGGCTTTTTACGAATGTAAGTATGTTTATTTTGCCAGCACTACAAATGGCAAGTTCGTAGCAGACAACGTTCCGTACAGTTGCTGTTCCATAGACGCGCTATGTCCTTGCGTGCACCACAGCATCACCAAACCAGGGACTATCTACAAATACGATCCAACCGTATGTGGTTCTAATTTGATTACATTTTCTTTTTGTGCTATATTTTCTGCACATTCTTGGTATGGCTAAACTATTAACAACCAATCGTCTAAATAGACTGTGGAGAGGTAGCCAGCAGAGCGTAGAAGAAGAGCTTCTGGTCACATCACTTTCGTGAACACTTTGGGGCGGTGCTACGACCAAATGGCAAAACATTAAATTCGAAGAGTCTAGTGGCGATCCTGGTTTAGGATGTAGATAGTTTCAGTTGTTCTGAAGTTTGAGGTAGGCTGCTGTAGGAACGAACATGGTTCTTCACGTTTATTCTATCACTCAGGTAAAGCCTGATCACCGTCGTCAAAACTGCTACCTACATAATTTTTGAGCATATTTTTCCTTACTTCAATTTTATGACGCTCTTATCCAGTGTTTTCCCATTTGGTCTAGTTGGGCCTAACTCTCTGAAATCTAGCTAGGCAGTCAGGTAATAATTTTTTAAATGTTTTTGTCCAAAAGTGTTTTTTTTCCGTTTTAGAAGAATCTGACGATCTACAGCGACGGTTGCGAGGAAAAGCTGATCACCGAGATGATGAAGGTGTCCTGGCGGTTCAACACCGTTACCGCGCTAATTATTCTTGCTATGGTGTGTAAAATATGATATGATAACCATCTAAGTACGTACACTACCCTATTATAAAATTGTAATATCCATCCAACTGTATAGTAAAATAAAGAACCTACCTAACCTAGTTTGACAAACAGCCATAACATAACCATAACTTCTAATACCTAGGTCGTAGGTTTAATTTCGATTCTCACGGGCTAATTGTAATGTTTTGCAGTTTCATGAGAACTTAATATTGTCATTAGGTACCTTCTCGTAATAAGAACTTACTTATTAGGGTCTGGCCGGCTTGCTTAACTTACCAAATATAATTAAAACCATATTCATTATTAAAGCCTGTTTGTTTCTGAATGAATAATAAATAAAAACTGATTCCAGATATTCCAAATAGTAGCCACACGCTACCTGCACACAGCGTACCGCAATGGCTTGCACATTGGCAACCAGATAGTCTCGAACGCCTATCTCCTGCGCTCCAATTCCAAGACGGACATCGACTGCAGGTTTCCACCGCTGCGGTCTAACAGAAAGAAAGTGCTGCGGAAACGGCAGGTCAGGCAAACCAGGACCTTGGAGTGGGTGGCAGGGGGATACAGAAGAAGCAGGTGGGACTTATTTCTATCAATTTCTTTGTATTCCAAGCAACCTAGTACTTGTAAGTATGAGTAGTTAGTTCTTTGCTATTGCTATCTCAAGCACATTACACCATAGAGGTGCTTAAATATCTATCTATCCACAGATTGCCAACATCCTCAAACTCAGATCTGAATAATAGTTCAGACGAGCTGTTGATGCCTATCGACGAATAACATTGTAAGAATTAAAATTCCAGAAGTTATAATATAACAACAGATATTGAAAACGAGACCAAAGTACAAGAAAAACGAAAAAAGTGAAATGAAATGGAATACCAAAAATTCTCTTTATATGTAAACCCTGCTTATTTATTGAAAATTAAAACTTGGACAACAATCGGTACCTAAGAAGCGTACCTATTGTATGTTTTCAGTGTCATTATTACTGATCAGATCATCAGGAGAGATAGAACTAAATATTGGCCTATTCAGAAATATAGAGAATTAAAAAAGGGGCATGTTGAAATATAATTCTATATTAGACAAGAAGCACCCGTTTTACATAATTTACCATTATATATTACAATCATTTACACATGCTTCAATTATATAGTAAACTAAAAGACTAGAGACTAATCTACTAGATCTACTCATTTAGTTTTTAATAATAATAATTATATTTATAAGAACAAAAAGACTTTCATTTAATTGTAATCAAAATAAAATTGTCCTTACTGAATAAAAGCAGTTTTTTTTAAATAAATAGACAGGCTAAACACAAACTAGCTATATTCCAAAGAATAAGTTGTTGTATTATGCTGTGTACCAAGTAAAAATAGATTCAAAGACTAAAATAAAAATGCTTTTTCCAAGTAGATATGCCATTCGTTACACGAAATAATATTCACTTCCAAGAAATCCTTTCAATCCTATCAAAAATTCATTCTTATTATTACTCTTACCTTATTTTCATTGTTAATGATCTTACCCAACTTCAAAATATCTCGGTCGACCCATCGCAAAATTGTTGTGACATGCTGCCATATTTTTTATAAAGGATTTTTTAAAATGTTTTACAGCGGCAACCAAGCATACGGCCCATTGGGAGATTGTCTCCTTACCAGTAAGCGTTCATCACCAATCTTCATCGATCAATTTCGTTTAAAAAGTTGTGTTTTTGACAACACAGCTTTGGACGTCGAAATATGTTGAAAGTGGACTGGTAAGGACATGACTAATCTTTGATACATATAAGGTGGTTACTTGTCGTCAGTAGAGAACTTGTGTATCTTGTCTGGTTCGGCGAGCTCCTTGATGCGGTGCAGGTTGTTCCACCACAGCTTGAGGCGGTGACGGCGCACCATGTTGAACCAGGGCGTCAGCGGACCCTCCAGGGTCGGGATGAAGCTGGAATTATAATATAATACAAGATTAGTATCATTATGGCCACTGGAATCAAAATACAATCATTAACATTTACCACTTTTATGCATTTGGAGTATTAGTATTTGAATCATTAACGGATACGGGTTCAAATTACTATCCATTTTCGATAATTTATTTATATTTAGTTACTTTTACCGACACTAAATAACTTATCAATAATTGGTGGTCATATTTGGACTCGTATGTGGTAAAGAATGCACACTGGCTTAATATCTTTCGCTACCGGCCGTGTAATAGACAGAGGAAGAAAAGAGAAGGAAGAATAAAATACGAAGAAAGAACAAAGAGAGAATGAAATGAAGGAAGAAGAAGGAAAATAAGACGTAAGAAAGGAAGGAAGTAAATCGTCAACACAGATTGGGAACACTCACGAATTGAACTCTTCTTTGGGTATGAAGCAGTACTCAGATATCTCCTCGGAGTTGGGCTTGACTTTAACATCGGCTTGGAAGAAGAGTATGTGGTCCATCTCGTGCTCGCCCCACACGCCGTCGCCGGGGTCGTGGTAGTGGATGCGCGTTAGGAACGTGAACAACTCAGGGTCCATCTATTTGAACAATAATTATCTTTGGTTAGTTTCATTGACAGATATGATATCGTACCTGTCGTTGGCAAGTGCCATTCGTCTGTATAACGCCTTTTTAGGCAAATATTTCAAAAGATTAAGTTGTACTTACGCAACGCTTTTGATAAGGGTGAATCAACAAAATATATCAAATAAGTTTTTTGAGCTTACTTGTTTGTTTAAGTATATAAAATGTTAAATTATATCTCAAATAAATAATATGAATTTGTAATATTGATAAACACACCATAAAAATAACATTCTTATCACTAGTGGAGTGCCCCAGGGTTCAATACTAGGGCCTGTTCTATTTAAATAAATGTTTTCGTGAATAGGGCTAATAGCGACAAATAAATCTTTTTTAAAGTAAAGAGAATAATTCAAAATCACATACATGATCCAAGGGTATGCCAAGTTCATGGTTGAGCCTGCGTCGGGCTGCGGAGATGATATCCTCCTGCTTGTCGTCGATAAACAGCGGATGGCTGCAGCACGCATTCGTGTAGTAGTCTGGATATGTCACCTGGGAAATGAGGAACCATTAGTAAACACCACCTAATCTATATATTCAAATGGAAGAATCAACATAAGGGTTTCTTCTACATATTCATTTATAGCTTGGGTACAGTGGTGGATAATGAATGAATAATGTAAGTTGGTAAAAACTCAACTTGTTTATTGCACACAATTTTAAGAAAAATATTCAAACAGAACAGACTTTTGACTACATATAAATGTGCACAAAGGCAGTCTTATCACTGAAAGTGATCTCTACCAGACAACCATTGCGTAATGTGAATAATGATGTGACAAAACAAGTTTGAAATGGACCACCATTTTCATAAATCTATTTATCTTGAGGTATAGAAATCTAATACCAAAATGCTTCTTACTTTATGGCTGGACCTCCTCTGTAGCAGCATGTCTCCCCTCTTATTGAAGAGGAAGACACTGAAGGCCCGGTGGAGCGGCACCTTGCCATCAGGCCCAACTCGGTGACACTCTCTCTTGGTGGCTGTGCCTATAAATGTGTCCTTCTCGTCCACTAGTAAGCAGATATCTTTATCTAGAGCTTCAGCCTGCAAATTATAGGTAAAGGTAGAGTTAGTAATACTAGTAGTAATACTAATATCTGCTTTTAAATCCAGCTATATTGAGCTAGTTTCTAGAATCAGATTACTTTGAAAATTATACAAATATTTACTTTCTTGAAATTGAAATATTTTGTAATGGTTAGATACATCAATAATCTAATACTCAATACTCAATTGTTTATTGCGTTCTAATAGAAAAGCAATATTTAATACCTGAACAGGATCAAGCCCATCTTTATCTGGTTGAGGCTCTGGATTAACTATCTTCGAAGATAAGAGCCTCCTCTCCAGGCGAAGAGTGCTCCAAAATGCCCGGTTCAGGCTTTGAACCAACATCTTTAAAAGACATAAGTAAAGTAAGATAAGAATTTCAATACGAGTTGCTTTTATAACCAGTAGAAAAGAAAGACACTATTTAAATTACAAAAAGACGTGATCGGAGCAAGGATAAGGATGTCAAAGTATCATGTTTGACTATGGAAATGGTAAAATGTACCAAATTCATTGTTTGCATACTCGTGTATGCTTGCATAGTGATAAATATAGATGTAAAAAAGCAAAAAGTAAGCAATATTTTAGCATGGTAGCTAAGAGACAATAAATTCCAGACTAAATTAAATTAGTGACAATAAAGGAAAGTCATCATAAAATTTACCATTTTATTTGGAACACTGTAGCCCAAATACCCAGTTCAATATATTTCGGCAACTTTCACTACTTAACATTTTCGGTGAATTTTGTGCAGATGTTGCGGTATCAGCTTAAGGTAGCTAGGGAGTATTTCGCTTGAATTTTAGCCTCACGTGATGGTCAGATACCATGTTAAACGATTAAATGTGACTAATTATCGTAATCTAAAGGGAAACTATGTTTTCTTTGGCGTACTGTCGACAATATCTTCAGGAATAACACCAATTAATTGAATCGGAAACTTACCTTTAAATCCCTCCTCTGCTGATTCTAAGCTAAATTATTAGGTACGTAACACATCCAAAAGTAGTAATTTTCGAATATAAACAGTAGTATTTATGCAAATATCAATTTAATTTTAGGAAATTCCATCAGCTGATGCGAGCAACGCAACCACGAAACGGAATCTGACATTTAATTGACAGTGACAGTTTAAGTTTTTTTTATAGTATTGGCTACTAGTCGTTTTAGCCACTTTATAAAAATATAATTTATGATTTTATTCTAAAATATACTATTTTTATTATAAGAAAGATTGTAGGTGTTCTATTAATCTCGATTTACAGATCTGCACACCAATATCTAGATTTTACGTAACTTAGCCATAAGGCAGCCTGTACTGTATTGCACTTTTCGTTACTTAACTTGACTGGATACATATTTGATTATACGGGTTATGCGTCCTATATTTTCTTCATTAAAATGTAGCTTTACAACGTTAATGTTACAGCTTTTGGCTGGTCAAGAAGACGCCCATAAACGTATTTTCATACGGAGTCGCATTAGTCTACAAAGCTATTTTGGTTGTCCAAAGTTCCCTTACGTGCAGGAAGTAACCGCGCTGAAAATAACTTCGTCTAACCGAAATGCATACCGCTTTGCAGTTGCTATTCGGTTTAGACTTGAACTACTTACTGCTGCTATTTAATCGGTCTTAATGTTTGTTTGTTTAGAATGATAGTTAGAATCACAACTCTAATGTAAACAAATAGAAGTTTGAATTATGTCTAACGTAAAATTAGCTATAAGGGTTCGACCCTTTATGGACAGGTGAGTACAAAAACTGTTATTACCTATCTCTTTGACCCATAGTATAATAGGTACCTATATTTTAGGTATGCCCTAACTCTCTACTTCTAACTAACACCTCACTAAATATAAATCCATTTGTTGTAAATTATCTAAAATGTGACTTTCCTAATCCTAAATCTCTAATTGATCACTTTTTCAGAGAGCTGAAGTCGGAGAAGGATCGGATCCCAGTAGTAAATGTCGTTGACGACCACATTGTAACGATCACTAATGTAAAAGTAAGAGTTTTTTTTTCAAATTACATATTTCTGTAGATTTTTAGGACTGTCTGACTCTGAAAAGACTAACGAACTTTTGGTTGTTTTGTTACATTATACTAACGAACTGAAAAGGTTGCAGGTGTTGAATTTAGTCGGGTTTAGTCCCTTAAGAAGGTCCGCGGTCGGAGGAGAGATTACCTTCTCTCTGGTCGGAGGCTGATGTCTTGCAGTAGCACCTCACGACCGATGATTGTTTATTATTTCTGCTAAGGTGAACGTATCAGGCGCCGGCGACAGTCGGGAGCGAGTGCGTCGGTACTCCGCGGACTACACCTTCGACAGCGCCTGTCCTATCACTAGCCCTGCGTATGCTTCACAGGAGAAGGTACTCTTTAATATTTATCACAAATAATTTTAAAAATATAACATTTGAAGACAAGACAGATTAGGTACTCCTAGTAAACCAAGACGACCGATTTAGTTAGACCATTTTGGTCACATGATAATTTTCTTACATTTTATAGGTTTTTGAGTCTATCGGTCGCGCAGTGGTAGCAAGCGTATTGTCAGGGTCATCAGCTTGCGTGCTGGCATACGGACAAAGCGCGACCGGGAAGACACATACAATGATGGGCACCGTCGACCAGCCTGGCCTGATTCCTCGGCTCTGCACTACCCTTGCTGAGGACTCATTGGATATTACCATCAGGTATGAATACACGGTATTTTATTTTATTGTATCAGCACGTAGGTCCACCTGCCTACTTAATGTTACATTTACATTTGCAAATGAAATGAAAATTAAAGCAGCTCATAAATTCGATTTTGGCGAAAAATAATTGTTATAGGTACTCGGTAAATTTTAGGTAAGCATTTGCATGTTTTTGTCGCGTGTACCTATGTTTTTCGCATTTTAAGTACTTTAAAATGATTTGATGCAATTTGCACGCGTTGATGTCTTTTGTATCTGCAAAACGAAAGATAAATGGAAAAGACTTCAACGCGCGCACATATTTAAAACTACTATGAAATTGTATTTTTATACTCTTTTGTTTCACTCGAGAACAGAGATGTTGTAGATGCAATCCCAAAATAAAAATAAATAAAGAAAAAAGAACAGCCAACCCGATGATAACAATACAAACTTATTGGTAGTCAGCAAAGGAGACATCGGGGCAGGAAACCCTCGAAACGAATGAGATTATTTCAGGATATTATTAATGGATTTTCGTGAAATTTCGTATATTTGTTGCAATAGTAATCAAATTTTAGAAATAATCTCATTCGTTTCGAGCGGCCCTGCCCAGATGTCTCCTTTGCAGACTCTACTCCCCTTTGAAAGTGCCATTGCGATGAGTGTTAACGGAAATTGCACTTCTATGATTGAAAGCCAACATTTCAAGTAACTAAATTGAAAATCCGTTTCAGGAAATTACAAATCCGTGGCCGATGAGTGTTTCGTTTCCATTGTCTTATGCATTTCGTGTGAAGACGCCATAGATAGTCGCCCTTGCACGCGATGTAACGCTTCGCTTTGACAGAATGAAATGAGTATCGCAGCCGGGATTTATAATCACACCTGCATTTTGTTTTCAATAAAACTTTAATCTATACGTCTTTTCGGTAAATATACATACATACGAGTATATATACAATACACCTTATACTTTACATGAAATTGAAACTTTGTGGGAAAAGTCGTGTTCATCAAAATAGAGAGGAGAGGTACGTACAACGTGTATGATGAGATGATGGTTTTCCAAACAACAGGAAAAAGATCACTTACTATAGGTAGTTTTTTTCATAAAAAAATAATAATGTGAACCTGGCACATTACTTCCCAGAAAATCTTACAACAGCCATAAAATTACAAAAAAATAAAGTTTTTTTTAATATTAATTTATCAAAATCTAGATCAAAATGCATATTGGGCCTGATTCTTAACCATTCCGAGTCCGGACTTAACTAAATCTCAATTAAAATTATTGCCATCCCATTCTGTTCTCTCATGATTTCTATCACAAGAACTTATATTACTTAAATCGCGTTTTTTTAATGGGCAGAAATTTAATCGCGTATTTTGCAACCACGAATTGCTACCATTATCTTATGCCAGCTGTAGTTTTACCCATCCCAACGAGATTATATCTTTTTTTTTCATTGTTTGGATATGAACCTGGCACATTTTCTCCCAGAAAATCTGACATAAATGCTCTGTGTAAAAGCCATATAAAATCAATAAAATATACATACTTATTTTATTTTAATTTACCAAAAGGCTTTTGCATTTTCTTTTCTCGCATGCCTGCTATAGTTTTATAATCAACGAGATTTTATTCTTATGTATCTTTTCGTTTCTTTCGATGCAATAAAGTTTTAATTCTGCAAAGAAGGCAGTAAACAAAAAGTTAGATGAACTTTATAGTGGAGGGGCGCAGTTTTATGGGTTTCTAAAGTTTTATCAACACTTGGACGTTATTGTTTATTGTTCTTGTGTAACTTGTGTTGTTGTACGATTAAGTTTGAATGGCAATTCTTTATCAAGGCCGGTGTAGCACGCGAACCTTTGTTTCACACCCTCGGCTCGATCATAGGTTATCTTTGCCAATATCTTGTAATGTATTGAGGTAGAATGTGAATCGAAGGGTAATATGTAAGAGATATACTGGTATTTAATGAAAGCCTTGGAGGAACATTGCGCATCTGATAGATAAAACGACCCTTATTTTCTACTAGCTTTCCGACCGCAGTTTAACCCGCGCTAAATGAGTTTTCCCGTGGTAATGTTGGTTTTCTTGCGGTTAATCCTATAACAATTTCTTGGGTCAGTTTTGATTTTGAGGTAATAATATTTCTTTTAGTCGTTTGATTTGATATTTGTAATTTTGATGATGAAGCGGGCAGATATTTTATACTTAGAATTATGTTATTAATAAGTTTTCTATAAATAATAAAATAATAATAATAACGAAAGGTTAAACGATATTACAATAGCTACCTATCGCATATTCTACGCAGGTACTATGTATCTACTATATATACTACAAATTGCATCGGTACCTATCGAGCACCGTCAGTAGGTGTGAGGTGTGAGGCGAGGCAAAGGCCGTGAGCTTGGTAAGGCTTCCCGTGTCTGCGGTAGAGCATCCGTAGGCGTCCGGAGCGCGCCTGTCTTTTTCGTAGCGCGTAGCCAGATTGTAGCATTATCGTAGTCTGCTCGTAGACATGTTAGTTTTTATAAGGGGTGGTTGAAAAATAAAGATGGAAGAAGATTTATGATTTTAATTATGGGGTGTGATTAATAATATTCGTGTGTTAGAAAAGTGAAACAAAAAGCGCAGTTAAAATAGTGCCACGTTGTTGTTTAATTATTTTAGTGTTTGGAAAATAATTATTGGTGAGTTTTTTAAAAGATATTTAGTTAATTAATTAATTAAAATTTTAATTTTAAATAAATTAATTATTATATTTCAATAATTAGTATTTCTTCGGTATGTTACTTTAACTTTCATTTGAGAGGAATAAAAAATAATTTATTAATATTCATAAAAATAATTAAGAAGAACGCTAATTCTACGACAAATGTTTTGGCTATTCATACAAAACTATCATGTGACGAAGAACATTATATAGTTTAATATAAATTATTTATTAGATTTTGTTTCTTTCTTTCGGCATAAGCCTGCATCTACATACCTACAATTGATAGATTTTATTATGTGTATTTATTGTACCTACTATATTGCAGGATTGAACCAGCTTCATTCGATTTGCTAACTAGTACAATGAAATGCTTGTCTGCTAATCATGTTAATACTGTGAATGCTTATCCACTTAGCATTGCCTGCGCTGACGGACTAGAGTAGCATTGTTTTGGTCTAGGTATTTATTTAACATAATCAGTTTAAATAATAAAAGCAAAAACGAATTATTCGACGATGTTTGGGGATCCAGGATAAAAATGAGAAATAAAAAAAACTTCATGGTAGCGTTTAGCTCTGCAGTTTTGTAAGCTTTGTAAGCATAAAGAAAGGATGTACTAAAATGCTTTTAAAACCAATCAGTCGGTTCCTCTCAGAATGTTTGAACTAATCAGTCTTAGGCCCGTATTTATAATCAGCTCTCAAGAGTGACAGCAAGTTTGAGTTCGTATCAGAAATGTCACTTCAGTACAAAACGATCTGTCAAATCCATACTTAATATTGCTCTCACTCTTGATATCGCTTTATAAATACGAGCCTTAGAAAGTAGTCAACGTGTTAAGTAATTTGACGCAGTAGCTATGAAGACAGCGCAGCCATGCTTGGAAGCTCTTTTATTGCTCCCATCATGTCGTGTCAGACATCGCCGTAATCGTTTTTTACAGCCGAAGAAGAAATGTAGACAAAAACGTCCATCGCTGACTACACAAGCACACGTAGGTGAGCGTGCTAACGAGACCAGCAATGAAATGTAATCACAGGCAAAGTTGCAACGAAACGCAATCTTTTAATTGTGAATCGTGTAGGGTTCTACAAAAGCAATCTTCAGGCGAAAATTGAGTACGAATTGAAAATGCTCGAATACGACTTTGCTTTGATTCGAAATTGTTTTCGGTTCTTTGTGATAAAAAATAGTAAAAAGAACTGTCTGGCTAACTTTTAGAACGAATGAGTTAAGCTATTTCCCTCTGTGTAATATAATATAAGTACAATGTAATGTATGTAACTATGTACATAATTATTACTTTACCAACTTTCGTAGAGTAAATTCCTGTACAGTACGGTAAGCAATACCATGTAAATAAGGGAAAAAACTAATGAAAACTAGTTTAATCGGCTGAATGGATAGAAATTTGGGATTGTAATCATAATTATGGACTTGCCAAAAAGTCTCATTAGCAAAGTTTATAATAATGTTGTGCCGCACGACCAAAAGATGATACATTTCATTATAATTACTGTCGTGCCAGCGAGCTATTACTTTTCACCAGGTTTTCGGCAGTTTGCAGTTTGTGATGTCAATATGCTTCCTGCCAAACTATCAATAATGTTAATTTATGGACTAGTTACACGGAATAGTGGGTTTGCAAATAGTTTTCTGTTATTTGCACAACTGTGACTCATTTTTTAACGGATCTTTTCATTGTAAGAAACCGATATTTGGGGGCTGACCACAAATTTTTATTGTATAGCGAATTCTTCTTGGCCAGGTCGTCTAGACCGGCAAGTGTAACGCGACAACGCAACACAACACGAAGAAGTTTGCTGTCAAATTTCTCGTATCAATAAATTACAAACATGTTATATTTCCGCTGGCTGAACCTTAGTACTAATGTGGTACTAATACTTTGCATATTCTGCGTAAAACAGCATAATTAATGTGAATTTTGTTCCCTCCTGTTGTATCATGTTTTGTTGAATCATGTTCTGTGCGCTTCTGTATTTCCCCCATTATTACCAGTTATCTCTCTATATTATTAACGTTCTTACATATCTCTACCATTCCCATCCAGTTTCCTGGAGATCTACAACGAGCGAGTCCACGACCTGCTAGCTGGGGAGCCGCTGCCTTGCCACTCCCTGCCTAGACGACGAGGAAACGCCAGGAAGGACCTCCGGGTGAGGGAGCATCCTGAGCGAGGGCCTTACGTACAGAGTGAGTGGAACCTTATATTCTTATGCAGTCCACGACCTGCTAGCTGGGGAGCCGCTGCCCAGACAACGAGGAAACGCCAGAAAGGAACTCCGGGTGAGGGAGCGTCCTGAGCGAGGGTCTTACGCGCAGAGTGAGTCAAACCTATCTCTAGATAGCGAAAGCTATGCTGACATTTCTCTCTTGCCTTTCTCTTGCCTTCTGTACTTGGAGGCAGTAACTCTGGAGCAGTTCTCTCTCCTTTTGTCTTGTAAGTAAAAAAACCGACGATAGTCTGATTAACCTTTTTATCCATGAAAATTATTATATAAGAGAAACAAAATTAGACTTCCTAAACTAGTTGTGATCAAGCCATTTAGTTTGAAAATCTAGTATTAGGTGCTGGCATTTATCCTAATTTCAAATTCTCATTAGACCTGCGACGGGTGGCAGTGACTGACTTGGAAACTCTGCTGTCTCTGGTGGAAGAAGGGGCGAGGAGAAGACAGACAGCTGCTACCAGGCGCAACTCCACATCCTCCAGATCTCATGCCCTTCTTGAGCTATCCACGCCGAAGGCTACGCTGCATCTTGCTGATTTAGCTGGCAGGTAAGGTTCTTAATCTTCTTCTTCCTTCTGGTAGAAGAGGGGCGATGAGAAAACAGACAAATGCTTTCACTCTGGTTGATCTTGAGCTATACACGTCGAAGCATCTTGCTTGTTTGGAAGGGAGGATGTGCTTCTTTTTCTGAACGTATCGCGAGCGAAGTGAGTGCAAAAATTTATTAAAATGTCCAAGATTAAAATCATTCATTTGTAAGCAATATAATTGTGATGGTGAAGTAACTGAAATCAAGTAATAAACACTATGCGGGATTGCAGTAGGTTAGTTATACTAATAAAAATCTGTATTTCTGTAAATTGGAAAATAAATGAAAAAAAAAAGTTGCTAAAAATACAGAAAATAAAAACAGTTATCACAAAGTTTTCACCAAAACGACTCGTAGACATCTTCGTATAAGTTTTTTCCTCACTAGTCGAAGATCTTCAAAGCTTGGCTCTTCTATCCAGCCCATCAAGGCCGTGCAGCAGGAACTGACTTACAAACGGCGCGATCCTCTCCGGATGTGCCACGTGCACGTCATGACCACCTTGCACGTTTATTACCCTGTTGAAGTGAAATATTTATAAGTACCTACTCAAATAGTTTTCATCATCATCTTCTTTAGTCGTGTATGTTACAAATACGAGATCGAAGGAGTAGAGAGTGCACTTGTGTGATGATGGGCAAACATTCGACCACATATTCGGCACTAAATTAAATACTAAGTCCCACGTAGATGGGTCGCTATCACCATGAAATTCACCAATCTCCAAATATCAAAAAACATTATTTTTACCTGTAGTTTCCGTAGTTTTCAAGGAAAAATGGCGTATTTCTGAATAAATTCTTGTTTATGGAACCTTCAGAGATGATGCCCAGGGTCGGGGTGGTGATGGAGGTGAAGAGAGTCTTGACTTGGTCTCTCGTGTAGGGAGGGCGAAAGGCGAACGGTCTTCGCGTTTCTAACGTCAACCTGTTAGGGAAACATATCTACTTCAGATTGGAAAAATATGTTATTTTATATTGCATTTCATCTAAGTTCGGCGAATATCAGATTTGTGTACAGGCCGTATATGTCGCTGATTATCAACTTTAATTTGTCGTGCTGATACTGAAATGACATCAGTGTAAAAAAAATGCTGACCATGAAACTAAACAACTTTTCCCAAGAAACATATGTCGAAATATGATAAAAAACTTGTTGACTATGACGTGTAGTGACTACCTACTACATAACCTCCTCCGTCCTCGATAGCTCAGTTGGCAGAGCGACGGAACGGCATTCCGAGAGTCGCAGGTTCAAGTTTCAAGTGCTGCCCGAGGAGAATTTTATAATTTCTTGCTTTCATATTATAAAAAAAATGGCCCGCCATTACAAATGGTGTTCGCGGCTCGAGTTATATTTTGTATGGGAAGTATTTTTTTTTAAATATTTCAATTCAACCTAACATAGGAAAAAGGAAAGTTGTTCAGTTTCATGGGTAGGTTTACACGCTAAGGTTTGGTCAATATTTTTATGCACCCGGTATATTTTTAGTGTAATAAATAGTTGTAGATAGATTACCTTATTTTGCCGTCCCCGTGTAATGTTAAACCCTCCCTGTATCGTCCTAAACGTAAACCTTCCTATTTATACCTATACTTAAGTCTAACTACCTGCTAACCTATTTTTTTTTTTTTTGAAATTATAAAAAATGTAAGACCTTGTATTTTACGAACTATAAAAGAAAACTCTTACACAGTAACACCAAAAATATACCTATTAACATTCAACTACTTTGGCCAACGTAATCGTCTAGAACCCTAGTTGTGCGTAATATCCCAGAATCTTCACGAAGGAAGTTAAAAGTATTCTATCTATCCCATAAATAATTACCTACTATGAATCTCTATCTTTTACCTAGTAACTTTAGAATACGAAATAATCAACAAGTAAATTTTTCATGAAACGAAACGCCCGTTGGCGCGCTTATTCAAATGCAAAAATAAGTCTTACAGTAATAATTTTGGTCTGTTAATATCTGATCTATACTAGAACATATAATTTATCGTAACTATCTTTAAATCTATTACCTAGTAAGTACCCTTACTAATACAATATCATTATTCCGTAAAAGTCCTAAATGATAACGTTTCTGCAAATGGGAAACTGAATAACTTTAGACTTGGCTGCATGACACCTTGCATTTCGCCTAATACACATAGGGTTATTTTTAAAAGTAAATTGGAATGTTTTTTTTTTTCTGTATCCGATTCTTGGAGAACACATCTCAAATGTCAAATCACTACTATCTCCCTCACTCTCACAAGATAGAAAAGGAAAGACATAGACCTATGATCTGATAAGTCGGAACTTTTGCAACTACGAATCGTGGCCTAAAATCTATGGAGATTTTACTAACGTATTTTGTTTTCGATCTGTTTTGTTAACTTTTCAGCATATTTCTCTACGAATCCCATAATTAACAGTCTAGTGAAGTTACTAGGAGGTTTCAGAAACAAATCCGGTACGGAAACTCTATTTTAAATTGGTAAATTTTGTTGTCACCGAAATCTCGTCTAGCAGAACTATTTACATACTAAAAGTAGACTTCCCATTGTTTACAAATGAAATAATAGTGCTCTAGTAGTTACTACTATGTTTTAATACGTATTTATGTTATTTTTAGATTGAAAATATGATGTAGCAAAGTATAACCTACACATACATAACCTAACAAAATGTGTCCCTGGTCTCTCAACAAAATCAAGCCTTCGGTAAGCTTCCAATATCTTTCTATCTCAACTACAGTATACAGAATCCCAGTAATTGACTATAGTGTGTTATGCAGTACAAAATAGAGTTCATTTTACTACCCTAAAACAAGTTTGACTAAGACATTTTCTTGTAAAGTTAACATTACCTAAAATGTTACCTATTTCCTTTTAATTCACTTCGAAATTAAATACTACATTAAAAATACCTATAACAATTGTAATCTATTGGTTTCAGATGGATATTTTGATAAGAAATTACCTTCAACCAGAATGTGACCAAAATTCAACTAGCTATTTTTCACCCAGCTTTGCTCATTTTATTAATTAATTATTTCTTTGTTATAAGAATTTGAAGTTTGTGATAGAATGTTCGTGATTTTTTTTATAGATTCTCTATAGCCTAGTGATCATCTCTACAAAGTATCAGCTCGCTAGATTTCTTAATTTCAGAGTTATGAATTTTTAAAGTTTAGAAATTTAAATAAAGATATTTTAGGTTTTTAATAGTTAATAGATGGGCGATTTTTTATATTTTTGTTCCTTGGTTGAAACTCAATGTCGAAAAAAAATATCGTTTAAAATGTTTTCCTTGTAGGTATTTATAATCCTTGATATATTCTGCAGCTAATATATAATTTTTTTTCATGTTATTATTATATTTTAATGTAAAATAAGAAACAAAACAAATTAAGTCCTTACAAAATGTTCCACTGAGTTACAATTTTTAAAACATTTTTATGCTGTAATAAAATCAAATGTAGTGTTTTTAATCTATTTATTATTCTTTCTTATAATATAAATACTTAAAATTAATTTTATTTGGAATTTATATTAATGAAAAGAACGAAGAAAAGCCACTAAATACTCCTATGAGTGACAATGTTGCTAAACATGACTACTTTCATTTAATTTTAAACCATCATTATTTAATAATTCTTAAATGCGTATTTTAAAAAAAGGTTCTCTTACTAATAAACAGTCTTTTAACACCAACCCTATTAATAATATTGTAGTTAATTTTATTAAAACTTTGAAAATTGTGTCATTCAATTTGGTAGACAGTTTCTCAATGGAATGAGTTGTTACTAAATGGAATTGGTAAAGCCTAATTCACAATTAAGCGTTTTTTTGCAACACAACTACCACTGCGCCACACCAGTCTTTTGAGAACAAACTTAACAAAGTTGAATTAAAAAAGTCCCATCAAATTGATTATGTAGTTTTGGCGTGATGTGGTGTAACCTAACAGACATACAAACAGACAGACAGACAAAAAAAATATTGTTTTGGCATCGGTAGCAATAACGATTTTTTTTTACTAAGACGGCTTTTATTATATGAAAACAATGTACCTACTTATCTACTATCATAAAACTACATAACTTTTTGTCGAAATCGGTTAAATGTTTTATTACAACAATCAACACACGCCCTTACCGTTCCATTGAGTTACAGTTTCATTCCTTTGAGAAAAATGTTACTCAATGGATGTAACGCTACCTATAACCTAAAAACTAGAAAGCCGAATTTTATCTTAAATTACGTTTTATTATATCAATAACTTGTTGTAATCAAATAGAAATAAACTAAAGTACATTATAAAGACCTCAGTAATGCATAACATATAAAACATTCCTTTAAAATCCCTGTAATTCAATGGAACATCCGAAGTGGTACACTGCGACGCGTGTGTTCAAAACGACGATTCTCCGAGAAAGAACGCTGCGATTTGCTTTTTTAATTATGCTAGCCACCGAAAAGTGTTGCAAGTTTAAAAAAATATAGAAGTTTTGGTAGAAAACAATTCTGAAGTGATTTTTTAGACCCGTAACTCAGTTGGAATTCCACTTAGAATGAAAATCGGTTACACAATTTAGAACTTAATTTAAAGATGAATAGAGTTTATTTCTGGAAAAACTCTGGCTTAAAAGCTAGAGTAACATTCGTTTCATGTTTAAAACGGTCAAACGATTTCTTGGCAGCAATTTTTGGCGCCAATTACGAAAGTTAAATGTAGTACTTTGAAGGGTTACATACGTTTCAGGGGGGGTGGGAATTTATTAAATAATTAATTAAATATTAGTAAAAGAGGATACTAAAACCTGTTTGGATTTCATTGTTAATTTAAATGTATTGAGATTATAAATAAATCGACAACGGAACTTGTTTCAAGAAATTTTATGGAAATTTTAACCGCTAAATATTGGTTACATGTAAAAAATCCAAGGTACAAAAAAGAAAAAAAACGCCCAGATACAAGGTAAAATGGTGTATGCTTAAATAAAGTTACAAATGGTGTTCATTTCATTCCCTACACGACAAATCATAAAAATAAATACTTATTATAACATTATGTAAAATAGCTTAATCTTAGTATGTCAGAATTTACCTATACCTAGATATTGGTCATTATTATTGTCGCCTATGGCATAGAGCGCTGCTCTCCCCGCTCTCTGTAAGTGTTGAATTGTTTTGTTCTTACAGTTCTTCATTAATTTATTATTTTATCATTGAAGAGGATTTATTTATTTTATTTTTGTTCACCTCTTCCTGTTTCCTGACTACAATGAAGAAATGCGTAGCCAAACGACCATCTTACATTGGACTGGCTCCCACGACAAGCTTTCAATACCGCCCTAAAATTACAAACTAAGCACCTCTTATCATTAGCAAAGCAAACAACTTAATAGTTGTATCTACTAAGAGTGTTTTAATATAAACTACATATAATTGTAAACAAAACAGCTCTACTGAGTGTTCCAGATCTCAGTTTATAAATCTAGGTTTTCTGTCAACAAAGAATCTACTAGGTGCTGATAATAACAAAACAAGAGAAGTTAATTTTTGCCAATGTATTGAAAGCATTTTGCATCTTATGACTCTAAGTAATTTACAACACAAGTGATTCTATTTGGAACCAATTCTCTTATGTCCTTATGAATATTTAAAAATATACTATCATATTGTCTGTCTATATGTCTGGCATAGTATAATTAAATAAATATTTGAATTTATCTGATTCAAACAATCTCTGTTAACTTAGCAAAGGTAAATTAAATATATAAGGTATTATTTCCTTTTTAAACAATCATCTAAGATTCATCTTTGATTTTATAGATTTATCTAGAGTTATAGTCTATATTCATTTTTATTTCTTTTTATTCATAAACTGTTTAATTTTTGCAGTATGAAATTACCTGAATTTTGGCATTATTTTAAACGATTGTGAAATATATTGCTTAGTTAATTTTCCAAACAAATAATTTGTATTATTCTTTTATAAATCCTCAGAAATCTCATCTACTTTTGTACCTCTTGTTTATTTATTTATTGTTAAACAAAAAATAGACTTTCTTATCTTTTATAGTAAAGAAGTATCTATCATAGAGTTTATTTTCTCCATTGTTCAACAATAGTCACACAAGGTTTTCTTTATAAGAAGATGAGCAGTCTAGAATTTTCATCAAAATGTAAACTTTATTTTTGTTAAGAATTTGTTTTCTAGCAAACGAATTTTATTAAAATATAAATGGTAAAAGTAAAATTATTTAGACAAAGTTAGTTTATCTGAAAGTCATATCTAATGTTAATTATTTATTTATTTTAAATGAACAGCTAGGCTAGTATGAAGATACTATTTTCAATCGATAGGATAAAAGTTGTAAAACGTAAGCTAAATTTATAATATTTTAACATTATTAGAACTACCTAAGTAATTATATCCTATCCCAAAAGAATACTCTTTAAGAACTAAACAACTTTTCCTAACATATTTGTGACTAACTATCAGCTACTGTGGAGGACTACTAAGAAGGTAAACTTCTATGATTAAATGCGTGGTGAGTAGTGTGTTTTATCATGAACCAACTTAGCAAAGCGGAACATGAACTAATTCTGGAGATATGTACCAAATAGGCAAATTTGGTTTTGTGTGAATCTAATGCCTGGCCCTGAGAATTCCCCGAATGCTTTAAGACTTAAGCCTTTGAAGATAAAGATAGCACAGGGAACTCAAGTTGTGTTATGTAAGGGACAGGAGAGCATTCACTAATAAGCAGAATGGGTTCGCTAAGGCTTGTTAGCCTGATCGCGAGCAGCCTTGGTGATAAGACTCCCGATTCCAGCATTACTAGTTAACACTCGCCTGGATGCATCTAATTCACATTGCAGTGAATGAGCGTACTGCATCACATACACTCCCTAAGGTGTGTTTAACCATGGATTTCGTTCTAAGAAGTGGGTACGGAGATCCGAAATCCATTCGCCAAACCATAGAATCACACGCAATACTAAACAAATGACTAGACTTTTCTTTACTCAATGTGAACAGTATTCCAAACGTGCACTCAGTAACACAAACCACAACAGCTGTGAATAGGTGCACCAAGATTCCCCTCAGAATCGTGAACAAATGATGAGTATTATCCATAAAAATGCTCAAAGATATGACTCTACATTAATGTTAAACTTTGCCTTTGAAACAAATAATTACTAGTATCTACGTGTGAGACTGCTGATGTCGAAAGAATCAATCCTAGAATCTCCCTCTGCATGGCCTTATATACTCGCTCTAGCACCCTAATCCTAGCAAACAGTACAGAACCAAAACTTTCATTCCGGATTTCTTCCTCTCTTAACTAATTTTCAACCTTAAGTTGTAACCAATAAAGTTCTATTTTCAACGTAGTCCAAATCAGTAGCCGCCTCCGTGTTTTGAGCTATGATTCAGTACTGAAATTATCTGATCTGTACTGAAAACGAAATCCCTCAGCGAAAACGAGACTTTTTTTTTTCTTTCTGTCTTTCTTTTTCAGTACCTTGCAAAGAATATTACTCACATACAGCCTTTATAATTTTAATTAAATCAAACAATTATTTTACTCAATATTTAACCTTACTGTATTTAAAATATTGCTTGTTAAACTGCTTTACGTCAAATAAAACATTTTATCTGCCGAAATAGTTAAACATAACAAATTTCCGAGCCAAATCTAAATTATGGTTCAGAGTCCTGTCCGAAGGGATTTATACTGGATAGGATGCCGTTTGCGGCAATCACGACTCACAAGTTCAAAGATAATAGAAGTTTTTAGTTGGCCACCCCACAGAGGTGGCAACCCCGCCCTCACCCGCCATGCTTCCATTCTGCTTTTTGTGACAATTCACGATTCACGTCTCTTCAAAATAAAAATATTAATTAAGCTTTTTGTGATAATTATCGTTCAACAGTGCAGAAGAAATCAAGATCTCCGAGTTCAGGTAATATTGTGAATATTCATCAGGGTGATTTTACTCTATGAGGCTGGTATTATGAGCCCACTTTTCCCAGGGATGATCAGAAAGGATCGCGTTGGGTGCTGTTGAACAGCGACAACCCATTTTATTTTATCACGATGTGATAAGGTAAATAACCCTGGAAGGATCGTTGGATCGCTATGGTTTCTATGTCTGAAGGACTAAAATCATAATTGAGCAAAATCATCCGTCATCGGTACCTACTTTTAGGTACCTACCAGTGGTATCGTAAAAGGACAGGCGTCCATATTGTCATCTGTCATATCATAGACAGACATAGCTGACTAGAGCTATAGACTATAGAGGGAAGGAGTGTATTCCATAGACATTGAAAACATGTATCCAATCCATAGACAAATAATAGAGGCATAGACAAAAAAAAAAAAAAAAAAAAAGATGGTTGTAGTCTATGGATGTCAAACTAAACATGTTTTATTTTTCCAGCTCAAAAATGGCGAAGCGTGGCCCTGATTTCGACTATGCGTATATAAACAAAAGATTAAAATTATTGGAAAACCAAATAAATACAGAACCAGAACTAGACAATGTGTCCGACCAAAGCGACTCGTGGCCGGTGGAGTATTTGGATTCTCCGTCGAGCTCACCAGTCACAATCGAGGTGAAAGACGAAGAAGATGGGCCGGAAAACGAGAATGTGGTAGTAAAAATTGATGACACCGAACGCTCATTTGAACTTCCGGATGACATCCGACAATTACTAGGAAGCTTGCCTGCTGAAAAATCGGGTGTAGGCCCAAAAATAATCAATGAGCTGGCGCTCAGAGTAAATGGCGTCCTCAAAGAAGGCTTAAAGAAAGACGAAAGAGAAGCTATTATGAAGCGCCATAACAAACCAAGTAACTGCCCAAAATTGGGCGGGCCTGTATTGAATGCAGAGATTGCCGCCACACTTAACGCAAGACAGATATCAGGCGATAAAAAGATGTCAGAGAGGCAAAATAAGATAGGAACAGCCTTAGCCGCCATCTTGACAGCGACAGACAGACTGATTAAACAGGGTGACAAAGAAAACGTTTCTCCTCTCATTGATGCTATTAACATCCTCACGGACATACAGTACTATGACAGCAAGATACGGAAGTCGGTAATCATTCCAATATTAGACAAGAAGCTTATCAGTTTCTTAGAAGCTAGCGATTGTACAGATGAGTATTTATTCGGAAAGGACCTGGGTCTCAAAATTAAACAATACAAAAATGTGGGGAGACAAGGAGCCAACATAAAGGCAAGGCCGGTCAATTTTAAGAACTTTCAACCAACAGCTATGACTAGACCAAAGACAGGGGGGGGGGGGTGAATAATCCGGGCCCCTCTACATCTAGGCATAACTCGAGCACACAACCCATGCGCAATTTGCCGAAAAATTTCAATGTAAGGACGGGATCGGGGTTTCCCCAAAGGAAGTACCAGACCAACCCAAAGAAAACCTAAAGGTAAAGGTAAATTCTTCTGTTATTAATAATTGGATTGCATTGAATGCAAGTGAAAATGTCATTAGATGGATGAATGGTTATAGCATTCCATTGAATGGTATACCAATCCAACATTCTATACCTTTAAATAATAATTTTTCAAATAAGGAAAATATGATTATTAATAACTGTATTACGGAATTACTTACTAATGGTATTATCTCTAAGGCCGAGCCAGTTCAGGGACAATTTCTCTCAAAAATCTTTACGGTACCTAAAAGCAATGGAAAACATAGATTCATCCTCAACCTTAAATCATTTAACAAATTTGTTGACACGGTACATTTTAAGCTAGAAGACTTGAGAACAGCCATTAAGTTGTTGGTCAAAAATGCATATATGGTAACATTGGACTTAAAGGATGCATATTTTTCGATACCCATAGACAAGACTAGTAAAAAATATCTCAGGTTTATATTTCAAAATGAAATTTTCGAATTTAATTTTCTACCTTTTGGGTTGAGTACAGCCCCTTACGTCTTTACCAAAGTAATGAGACCAATATTGGAACATCTGAGAGGTCGAGGTTATGAAATGGTAAACTACTTAGATGATTTTCTCTTCATAAATTCTAATGCTGACACCTTAACTCAACAAGTATCATATACAGTGGAATTATTACAAAATTTGGGGTTTAAGGTCAATTTTGAAAAGTCCTGCTTAAAACCCAACCAAACATGTCAGTTTTTAGGTCTTGTTTTAAACTCTAGTAGATTCACAATCGCTGTTCCAACAGAAAAACGTAAAGAAATTTTCCAAAAAATCAAAGATTTTCGTGTCAAAAAACGTTGTAAAATTAGGGAATTGGCTCATCTCATTGGTAAATTAATATCAGTGTCACCAGGAATATCGTATAGCATGATGTATACAAAAGTTTTAGAGAGATACAAAATGTTGGCCTTATATCGGTCGGCGGATAATTTTGAAGCGTATATGGAGATTCCTGATTGCTTTAAAGAAGAATTTGATTGGTGGTTATCACACATACTTTTTTCAGAGAACCCTATACGTTCACCTACCTTTTATTCGGAAATATTTTCTGATGCATCTAAGTCCGGATGGGGAGCTGTTTGTGAGGGGCAGAAAGTCTTTAATTGCTGGGATGAAAACGATAAAGATTTTCATATTAATTATCTAGAATTAAAGGCCGCTCTTCGCGCTTTACAATACTTTACAAAAGATATTCGAAACAAGGAAGTGTTATTGAGAATAGATAACAGAACTGCTATTGCATGTATTAACAAGATGGGAAGTATACAGTATACGCATTTAAATGATATATCTAGAGAAATATGGAAATTTTGTGAGAAAAGGAATTTGTGGGTATTTGCCTCTTATGTGCCCTCGCATGAAAATGTAGCAGATCTGGAATCTAGGAGATATGCGGATAAAAATCAATTGGAGTTATCATGGCAGGCTTTTGAGATTATTACAAAAAAATTAGGGACACCAGACATAGATTTATTTGCTTCTAGTAGGAACAAAAAATGCGATATATATGTAACCTGGAAACCAGATCCTCAAGCATATGCTGTAGATGCATTCACGATTAACTGGGAAAAACTTAACTTTTACGCTTTTCCGAATTTTTCCCTTATTCTAAAATGTTTACAAAAAATTAGGGAAGACCAAGCTGAGGGTATAGTTGTTGTACCGTTATGGCCAGCTCAAGCTTGGTTTCCCTTATTGAATAAATTAAGAGTATCTGAATTTATAATGTTTAAGTCACATGATTGCTTAATAAATTCTAGCCACCAGCAAGACCTTACCCTGGTTGCAGTGAGGTTATCAGGGAAGCCTACAACAGAAAAGGAATTAAGAACATTGACATAATTATATCTTCAGTGACAGATTCCACCAAAAAACAATATAATACTTCATTAAAGGTCTGGTGGAACTACAACAATGTACGAGGTTTGGATCCATATTCATATGATATACCCAAGGTAATTGAATTCCTTACGGATATTTTTAATACAGGAGCCAGTTATGGTACACTCAATAACATTAGATCAGCGTTATCCTTCCTGCTAGGCTCCGAGTTAGGAACAGACCCAATTGTTAAAAGATTTTTTAGAGGAGTGTCAAAACTGAGACCTAATAAGCCTAAATATAACAGAACTTGGCAACCTAGTATTGTATTAGAGTTTTTATCAAAATGGTTTCCCCATGGAAGTTTAGAAATTGATAAATTAAGTAAAAAACTTGCTACCTTAATAGCACTAGTCACTGCACATAGAGTGCAAACTTTATCTTTGATAAGACTTACTAATATAAGTGTATTATCAGAACGTGTAGAAATAATGATAAGTGACCCAATTAAAACCTCGGGCAGGGGAAAAGAACAACCATTGTTAATCCTACCATTTTTTAGGTCAAATCCTGAAATTTGCCCTGCTTTGTGTTTATGTGATTATCTTAAGAAAACTGAATCTCTTAGAGTTAATAGTGTAAGTGATAGACTATTTATATCTTATAAAGAACCACACTTGCCAGTCTGCTCCCAAACAATAAGTAGATGGGTAAAAGAAACTTTAGGGGAGAGTGGTATAGATATAAGTATATTTTCTGGCCACAGCACTAGACACGCTGCCACCTCTGCAGCGTATCGATTGGGGGTGAGTATAGATATAATTAGGAGTACGGCTGGCTGGAGTGGTACATCTGAAACCTTTGCTCGTTTTTATAATAGACCAATAGTCAATGATAGATCATCATTTGCTAATGCTCTCATTAACTGTGTTAATTGTTAAATAATTTGTTGATGATTGTTTCCTTTTGTATGAATAAAGATTTAAAACTTTTAAATTGTGTATTATCTTTGTACATCTATCCAGTATAAATCCCTTCGGACAGGACTCTGAACCATAATTATACAATCAAACGAACTTACCTGTGATGTTCGATTGTAATTATGGAGATGAGTCCTGTCCGAAGGGACAACCCGCCCTTTCCCAGCCCTGTACACAATTCAAAAGTTCGCGGTATGTACTCTGGACTTGAATGGAAGCATGGCGGGTGAGGGCGGGGTTGCCACCTCTGTGGGGTGGCCAACTAAAAACTTCTATTATCTTTGAACTTGTGAGTCGTGATTGCCGCAAACGGCATCCTATCCAGTATAAATCCCTTCGGACAGGACTCATCTCCATAATTACAATCGAACATCACAGGTAAGTTCGTTTGATTGTATAATTTTAACTCATGTTTTATAATCTGTAATCTTCTGTCATTCAGTTTTTTTTTTCTTTTCTCAATGTTTACTATTTTGAACCAGTGTTTAACCACAATATCCAGGTATTTAGCAGTTAAAACCTTCTTTTATCCATCAAATCTGATATTTCCAAAGATTTGAATTAATCTCAAACATGAAGTCACTACAAAAAGTTACTATTTCGTTCACAAAATCGTATGTATCAAGTTCTCCATTTGTCCTTCAATACTTTCACGATATTCCTTCTTTACAGGCTTCTCATTACTTCTGCTTCAACTCTCATCCTTCAAGTTAACCTAATGAAGCTTCAGCTCGCGTTCAAGGATCGTATTATTCCCCTGCAATGAGTGTGCGTTCTCACAAAACTCCAAAGGATTTTCGACATCAGATGACATCAACTTTTGTGTTCTTTACCTATTTTCATGGATGTTCCTTATAAAACTGTAAGTTAGACACCTATTTTCTAGTCCTGAGAAGTTATTTTACCAATTTTGTTCTCAAAAATGTTAATACTTTTGTTTAAATTATAAATTTGAAATTGTTTTACAAGTTTGTTTTACTTAAACAATCATTTAAGTTTTCCACTCAAGATAACTACATTAAAAACATGATATCATTTAGCATTAGCTTATTTACATACTTCCTGTATTTATTTCAGACCTATCAATAATACCGTAGCATCGTTAGTTGTTAATATTTCTTTAACCATCTCAATACTTCCCAAAATTTCATAATAAAGACTCAAATGTTTTTCTATTAATGAAAATGATTGTATTTTAATATTTCCTTGGATGGAACATCCCAATAATTAGAAAATTAGTTCTTTCTCTGACAAATGTTTTTAATTTTAAAGATCCGTGTCTGATATTTGTGAAAACACCTTCATCCATGAGAGTGTGAACGTTACATCCAGCCCCTGTTAAAATTTGGAACGGTTATAAGAGTGGAGAATTTTGACAAAACTATACCATAATATTTTCACAAATATGTAAACAGATATTATCCATCCTTCCAAAAGTGAATTTGTCATGTGTGTGTATTGTGACCAAATTGTTAACAGTTATATTATATAATATATCCTAGTCCCGAAATTTAAAATTCTCGACAATCCTTTTAATGTTCAGCAATTTATCCTGCCAGATTAAATCGTGATGTGTACAGAACGCTAAGTTGTGAATTCAGCGTGTCAGAATGACACTACATAAACCTCCTTCTATCAATACTCGTTTTTATTCTGATTTGAAATAGAAGCTTCGTATGTACTTCTGTGACACAACACAGATACCCTTTTGGCTTAGTAATATCTTACCGAACATCAAAATTCCTTTTATCAAAAATAGATTATCTTTCCAAATTCCAAATTCTAAGATATATTGTTAACTCTTTAGCTTGCTGTTAACCATACTATTTATATAATTTTATATTACTTATAAAAATAATATGATAGTGTGTGATAAATAGCATTAGCCTCATAGCATTTAGCTTCTTGGCTACTTGTATAGTCTGAAATATTATATGAAACATCTGTTAAACACAGAAATGACTGCTGTCCTAATCCTACCTTCTAATCTTCATATTAATTTCTTTGGCGTGTGCTGTCATATTTAGAAGAACAGACAATACCTTGTAGTCAAAGTAGGTAAATTATGATATTTACTAAAGCCCTTCTTACTTCTCCTCTTAATCTAAACATACATCATGTTTTATTCCCCTTTTATTGCGCCCTTTCTCTGTTTTATTCTACTCAAATAAACATCACAACCACAATCTACTTTGACCACTAATAAACAAAACGTTAATTTAAAATTTATAGTGATTTATCAAACAAATATTAATTTCTCCCGTTCTTATAGTTACTATGTACTTATAAACTAAAGTTGAACATGTTTGCAACAAGTAGAATAGCGTCCAAGACATAGGAATGTAGAAAAGATCCTGAAGGTTTGGAGAAACCCAAAACAGATCAACCCGCTCCGAGCCAAGAAACCCCATACTCTTGTGCAAATATTTTTTTCTTTTACTAACTACTTTAGTCACAATCGCAATTGCTTATACTACGCCAATAGCAAGATTCTACGCAACTAATTAGTACGCTTATCGCAATTAGCATGATACTTATGAGCTAAATAAAGAACACACAAAATTTTGTAGCAAGTAGCGCCTAAACAGCCCCTGTGGTTTTCTGCAACACAGCACATCTCGCTTCCACCCTAGAGTTTACATAATCGCCATTGCAACAATCTACGCTAATGCAAAGATAAATTATACCTAATAAAAGGATTACGCGCAAGATCGCCTTAACTTAAACCTTCTAAACCCACTACCTTATAATTAAGTGATGGAAGGGTTTAACTATCAAACAAGTATTATCAGTGTAATTTTTTATTTTTTATTTTTATCTATTTTATTTATCAATTTATTAATTCTTCGCTCAAAGTGAAAAATGATGTAGTGTGTATTTTAAACCAAACAATTAAAGTTCATAATAAAAGTCAAGATTTCAAACTTGCAAATTAAACATGAAAAACTATATCAAAATCACAAGGATATCACTTATTCGAATCAAGGAATCTGAGTTGTGAATTCAGATCTGCCCTACTAGCAGTAAATTGCCCTTTTCCAACTGAAATCTTTTTTTGCGACCTCAAAATAGAATTTGACTATCTACCCCTATTTCAAACAAGGGAACCCCATTAGTTCAAATGATACAAATCCAGTGTCTAACCCGCAACTGTCTACAATCTTGTCAGCTACCATAAACTCGAATTGCTAGGAGTGTGTATAGACATATCGAATATATCTACGTGTGTGCGAAAATGACTTTTTTGCGTCTATGTGCTACATGTAAGTAAGATCGCCTCATGAAACGCAAATAAAATTGCAAACTCAGACTAAACCTAACTTTTAGATTCATAAGGCATCTTCGTACTGTGTAGTGATTCGATTGAAGCATCAATAAATTTAGTTTGTCAGCCATAAAACTCGAGTAAATAATCAAAAACCTCTACCATTAACAAAACTCCCAAACTTCCCTTTACAAAACTTAAATCTAAATCTCACAGTTCTCTTTCCAACCATTAAACATGTTTATCCATCTATTCTTTTATTATTCCACAAACTACTTTTCATGCATGTTTATGAATCTTTACTAAGCCTATGGAGACAATTGAAAAACTTCCCTCTAACTTCTTTAACTGATAATTAATTTAAGCAAATAGTTAATAAAAAAAACAGTTTCAAGAAAACTCAAATTATAATTACAATGTTGTGTAACAGTTCCTTATAATACGTAAGTAAGTATTACTTTTATAACATATAATACCTCCCAAGATTAAATTCTCCGTACTTTTGACTACCTAGTACCTAGTACCTACCCACTTATTCATAAATAGTTAACGTCAAAAGTACTTATAAAGAATCAAACAAAGTATTATTCGCTGCTGCTCTACAGTTCTCCACCACTGAACAACTCTATCTACCTGTACGTAAGTATTTAAATATTTAATTCTATTTAATTACGAACCAACAAACATTTCTAAAGTTCTTTACTTAATTTTACAGCCCCTCAACTGAAACCACGGTAAAGTTACATACCTTCACAAAATTACTCCAACTGTGTATTTTATCGTCCGTCTGTCTGTCACCCCCTCTAGCTTACACAGTTACGAATCCAAATGTTTGTAAAGACACTTGGTAGAAAAAAAATCCTAATTATGAAAATAACATTTGCCATTCCTACGATATCTGCTGATAAAGATGTTGGTAGATAATTTAATTTGTTCTAGTCTAAAAGTCTAATTGCAAAAAAAAATAGAAACTCCATTCTTATTTAACTTGGATGCTCCAGTTACGTTGGGACTAGGCTTGCCAACTCCAAAAACTGCATTTCCGGGATTATCCAGCTCGGCATCCGGGACTTGGGTCTATTGTGCGGGACACAACATACCACATACAAAATACATACATAACATACATATACTATGTCGGTGTCACGCTTCTTTCTCATTGGGGTAGGCAGAGACCACTTCCTTCCACTTGCTACGATCGTGACACACTTCTTTCGGCTCGACTGCCTTGCCTGCCTGCGGGCCGCGGGCGGTCTCGCTCGGGACTACTCGGGAGGACTCGGAACGTCTCGGGCGGAGCGAGGCGCGCGCCAGCCATCCCTCCCGCCCCCCGCGCTGTGAACGAACCACGAACGAACACCGATGGCTCCTCGCGCGAAATAAACAATGAAATTTTAATACTGTGTGTGTAACAAATTACTGCCCAATCCGAGGATAGTTGATATGAGATACCTAAATACTAATAATGTCAATCAATCTCTGATTTCCGGGACAATAGGCGTCCCGCAAGGGGTCACGGCGGGACGGCCCAAAATCGACCCAGAAGCGGGACGTCCCGGAAAATCCGGGACGGTTGGCAAGCCTAGTTGGGACATAATCATAACTCCTCTCTCCTCCGTGAGACATCTAGCTAGGTAGGTCTTGCACATTACAACCAACATCTAAAGTAGTTCAACTGCTAAGTTTAGGTTCCTGAAACACAGCGAATTATATTCATTAACATTTAGATAAGAGAATAAACAACATATGTTTATACTTTACCATTTTACATACTTTACCAAACAAGATTACCGTACCAAAATTATTTGTCATTTTTACCTTTACCTGTGTAAATGTCGTTCTGATTAATTTTACCTAATAAAATAAGTAATCCTGATATTGAGAAACTACCTTTCTATTCTTTTTCCTTAATAGTGCCAAATCAAACAAGTAGTTAATTCTATCTCTCCTTATATAATGCAAATCTAATTTTTACTTTATAAAACAAGAATTCCCACACGAATATTAAAGAATGTCCTAAAAACTACCTCATCAGTTAAATAAAATTACGTGCTAAACATGTAATTATCGTACAGCCCCTTGACTTTAAGAATTGTATGCGACTAAACTAATCTACCCACTATAACCAATACTTTCAACTTCCAACGCTCCACTTCACGGACAGCAAAATGTGCGATCATTAGAATGATCACACCCTGTAGTCGATTGTCAATAGGTACATTAGTTAAATAAAATTAAAGAACTCAAAAATGATGGTCTAAAGATAAGTAAGTCCGTAGTAACCCATGAATCCAAGAATCCTGGTCACGGCACCAAAATGTAATGTTAAACCCTCCCTGTATCGTCCTAAACGTAAACCTTCCTATTTATACCTATACTTAAGTCTAACTACCTGCTAACCTATTTTTTTTTTTTTTGAAATTATAAAAAATGTAAGACCTTGTATTTTACGAACTATAAAAGAAAACTCTTACACAGTAACACCAAAAATATACCTATTAACATTCAACTACTTTGGCCAACGTAATCGTCTAGAACCCTAGTTGTGCGTAATATCCCAGAATCTTCACGAAGGAAGTTAAAAGTATTCTATCTATCCCATAAATAATTACCTACTATGAATCTCTATCTTTTACCTAGTAACTTTAGAATACGAAATAATCAACAAGTAAATTTTTCATGAAACGAAACGCCCGTTGGCGCGCTTATTCAAATGCAAAAATAAGTCTTACAGTAATAATTTTGGTCTGTTAATATCTGATCTATACTAGAACATATAATTTATCGTAACTATCTTTAAGGGTCTATGTGCTCGCGGCAACTGTCCCTTTCAAACCAATGACAGAATGCGCGCTCTGTCCTTTTCTAGCATGGGGCTGTTTCAAGCCGATTTCATATATTTTTGCATATATCTCAATGTATACAAAAAGTATTGAAAAACAGAGTTGATTATGATGTTCTTCATAATTATACGGTGATTTCGATATAACATTTGCTGTTTCTAAGCTCATAGAAATGTCACAGTTGTTCAAATTCGGCATTGAGACGCCAGATTTTCATGATATTTCTGATGATTTCCTGGTGTAATCATAGTATTTTTAGATTATATCTATGAATCTAGTTGTTCTCCATATTTAAGAGAAGCTAACCATATATAGATTTATTGAAAATTCAACTATTAACTATACTAACAAAGTCAAATGCCAGACCGTGTTTAGCCCGATTTAGAGTACTTCCCTCCTTAAATCTATTACCTAGTAAGTACCCTTACTAATACAATATCATTATTCCGTAAAAGTCCTAAATGATAACGTTTCTGCAAATGGGAAACTGAATAACTTTAGACTTGGCTGCATGACACCTTGCATTTCGCCTAATACACATAGGGTTATTTTTAAAAGTAAATTGGAATGTTTTTTTTTTTCTGTATCCGATTCTTGGAGAACACATCTCAAATGTCAAATCACTACTATCTCCCTCACTCTCACAAGATAGAAAAGGAAAGACATAGACCTATGATCTGATAAGTCGGAACTTTTGCAACTACGAATCGTGGCCTAAAATCTATGGAGATTTTACTAACGTATTTTGTTTTCGATCTGTTTTGTTAACTTTTCAGCATATTTCTCTACGAATCCCATAATTAACAGTCTAGTGAAGTTACTAGGAGGTTTCAGAAACAAATCCGGTACGGAAACTCTATTTTAAATTGGTAAATTTTGTTGTCACCGAAATCTCGTCTAGCAGAACTATTTACATACTAAAAGTAGACTTCCCATTGTTTACAAATGAAATAATAGTGCTCTAGTAGTTACTACTATGTTTTAATACGTATTTATGTTATTTTTAGATTGAAAATATGATGTAGCAAAGTATAACCTACACATACATAACCTAACAAAATGTGTCCCTGGTCTCTCAACAAAATCAAGCCTTCGGTAAGCTTCCAATATCTTTCTATCTCAACTACAGTATACAGAATCCCAGTAATTGACTATAGTGTGTTATGCAGTACAAAATAGAGTTCATTTTACTACCCTAAAACAAGTTTGACTAAGACATTTTCTTGTAAAGTTAACATTACCTAAAATGTTACCTATTTCCTTTTAATTCACTTCGAAATTAAATACTACATTAAAAATACCTATAACAATTGTAATCTATTGGTTTCAGATGGATATTTTGATAAGAAATTACCTTCAACCAGAATGTGACCAAAATTCAACTAGCTATTTTTCACCCAGCTTTGCTCATTTTATTAATTAATTATTTCTTTGTTATAAGAATTTGAAGTTTGTGATAGAATGTTCGTGATTTTTTTTATAGATTCTCTATAGCCTAGTGATCATCTCTACAAAGTATCAGCTCGCTAGATTTCTTAATTTCAGAGTTATGAATTTTTAAAGTTTAGAAATTTAAATAAAGATATTTTAGGTTTTTAATAGTTAATAGATACAAGGTAAAATGGTGTATGCTTAAATAAAGTTACAAATGGTGTTCATTTCATTCCCTACACGACAAATCATAAAAATAAATACTTATTATAACATTATGTAAAATAGCTTAATCTTAGTATGTCAGAATTTACCTATACCTAGATATTGGTCATTATTATTGTCGCCTATGGCATAGAGCGCTGCTCTCCCCGCTCTCTGTAAGTGTTGAATTGTTTTGTTCTTACAGTTCTTCATTAATTTATTATTTTATCATTGAAGAGGATTTATTTATTTTATTTTTGTTCACCTCTTCCTGTTTCCTGACTACAATGAAGAAATGCGTAGCCAAACGACCATCTTACATTGGACTGGCTCCCACGACAAGCTTTCAATACCGCCCTAAAATTACAAACTAAGCACCTCTTATCATTAGCAAAGCAAACAACTTAATAGTTGTATCTACTAAGAGTGTTTTAATATAAACTACATATAATTGTAAACAAAACAGCTCTACTGAGTGTTCCAGATCTCAGTTTATAAATCTAGGTTTTCTGTCAACAAAGAATCTACTAGGTGCTGATAATAACAAAACAAGAGAAGTTAATTTTTGCCAATGTATTGAAAGCATTTTGCATCTTATGACTCTAAGTAATTTACAACACAAGTGATTCTATTTGGAACCAATTCTCTTATGTCCTTATGAATATTTAAAAATATACTATCATATTGTCTGTCTATATGTCTGGCATAGTATAATTAAATAAATATTTGAATTTATCTGATTCAAACAATCTCTGTTAACTTAGCAAAGGTAAATTAAATATATAAGGTATTATTTCCTTTTTAAACAATCATCTAAGATTCATCTTTGATTTTATAGATTTATCTAGAGTTATAGTCTATATTCATTTTTATTTCTTTTTATTCATAAACTGTTTAATTTTTGCAGTATGAAATTACCTGAATTTTGGCATTATTTTAAACGATTGTGAAATATATTGCTTAGTTAATTTTCCAAACAAATAATTTGTATTATTCTTTTATAAATCCTCAGAAATCTCATCTACTTTTGTACCTCTTGTTTATTTATTTATTGTTAAACAAAAAATAGACTTTCTTATCTTTTATAGTAAAGAAGTATCTATCATAGAGTTTATTTTCTCCATTGTTCAACAATAGTCACACAAGGTTTTCTTTATAAGAAGATGAGCAGTCTAGAATTTTCATCAAAATGTAAACTTTATTTTTGTTAAGAATTTGTTTTCTAGCAAACGAATTTTATTAAAATATAAATGGTAAAAGTAAAATTATTTAGACAAAGTTAGTTTATCTGAAAGTCATATCTAATGTTAATTATTTATTTATTTTAAATGAACAGCTAGGCTAGTATGAAGATACTATTTTCAATCGATAGGATAAAAGTTGTAAAACGTAAGCTAAATTTATAATATTTTAACATTATTAGAACTACCTAAGTAATTATATCCTATCCCAAAAGAATACTCTTTAAGAACTAAACAACTTTTCCTAACATATTTGTGACTAACTATCAGCTACTGTGGAGGACTACTAAGAAGGTAAACTTCTATGATTAAATGCGTGGTGAGTAGTGTGTTTTATCATGAACCAACTTAGCAAAGCGGAACATGAACTAATTCTGGAGATATGTACCAAATAGGCAAATTTGGTTTTGTGTGAATCTAATGCCTGGCCCTGAGAATTCCCCGAATGCTTTAAGACTTAAGCCTTTGAAGATAAAGATAGCACAGGGAACTCAAGTTGTGTTATGTAAGGGACAGGAGAGCATTCACTAATAAGCAGAATGGGTTCGCTAAGGCTTGTTAGCCTGATCGCGAGCAGCCTTGGTGATAAGACTCCCGATTCCAGCATTACTAGTTAACACTCGCCTGGATGCATCTAATTCACATTGCAGTGAATGAGCGTACTGCATCACATACACTCCCTAAGGTGTGTTTAACCATGGATTTCGTTCTAAGAAGTGGGTACGGAGATCCGAAATCCATTCGCCAAACCATAGAATCACACGCAATACTAAACAAATGACTAGACTTTTCTTTACTCAATGTGAACAGTATTCCAAACGTGCACTCAGTAACACAAACCACAACAGCTGTGAATAGGTGCACCAAGATTCCCCTCAGAATCGTGAACAAATGATGAGTATTATCCATAAAAATGCTCAAAGATATGACTCTACATTAATGTTAAACTTTGCCTTTGAAACAAATAATTACTAGTATCTACGTGTGAGACTGCTGATGTCGAAAGAATCAATCCTAGAATCTCCCTCTGCATGGCCTTATATACTCGCTCTAGCACCCTAATCCTAGCAAACAGTACAGAACCAAAACTTTCATTCCGGATTTCTTCCTCTCTTAACTAATTTTCAACCTTAAGTTGTAACCAATAAAGTTCTATTTTCAACGTAGTCCAAATCAGTAGCCGCCTCCGTGTTTTGAGCTATGATTCAGTACTGAAATTATCTGATCTGTACTGAAAACGAAATCCCTCAGCGAAAACGAGACTTTTTTTTTTCTTTCTGTCTTTCTTTTTCAGTACCTTGCAAAGAATATTACTCACATACAGCCTTTATAATTTTAATTAAATCAAACAATTATTTTACTCAATATTTAACCTTACTGTATTTAAAATATTGCTTGTTAAACTGCTTTACGTCAAATAAAACATTTTATCTGCCGAAATAGTTAAACATAACAAATTTCCGAGCCAAATCTAAATTTTAACTCATGTTTTATAATCTGTAATCTTCTGTCATTCAGTTTTTTTTTTCTTTTCTCAATGTTTACTATTTTGAACCAGTGTTTAACCACAATATCCAGGTATTTAGCAGTTAAAACCTTCTTTTATCCATCAAATCTGATATTTCCAAAGATTTGAATTAATCTCAAACATGAAGTCACTACAAAAAGTTACTATTTCGTTCACAAAATCGTATGTATCAAGTTCTCCATTTGTCCTTCAATACTTTCACGATATTCCTTCTTTACAGGCTTCTCATTACTTCTGCTTCAACTCTCATCCTTCAAGTTAACCTAATGAAGCTTCAGCTCGCGTTCAAGGATCGTATTATTCCCCTGCAATGAGTGTGCGTTCTCACAAAACTCCAAAGGATTTTCGACATCAGATGACATCAACTTTTGTGTTCTTTACCTATTTTCATGGATGTTCCTTATAAAACTGTAAGTTAGACACCTATTTTCTAGTCCTGAGAAGTTATTTTACCAATTTTGTTCTCAAAAATGTTAATACTTTTGTTTAAATTATAAATTTGAAATTGTTTTACAAGTTTGTTTTACTTAAACAATCATTTAAGTTTTCCACTCAAGATAACTACATTAAAAACATGATATCATTTAGCATTAGCTTATTTACATACTTCCTGTATTTATTTCAGACCTATCAATAATACCGTAGCATCGTTAGTTGTTAATATTTCTTTAACCATCTCAATACTTCCCAAAATTTCATAATAAAGACTCAAATGTTTTTCTATTAATGAAAATGATTGTATTTTAATATTTCCTTGGATGGAACATCCCAATAATTAGAAAATTAGTTCTTTCTCTGACAAATGTTTTTAATTTTAAAGATCCGTGTCTGATATTTGTGAAAACACCTTCATCCATGAGAGTGTGAACGTTACACCCGGCTGGTTCAGAACATCGTTCGATCGTAGCGCGAATTAGTTCTGGGGTCAGCTCAGGCCTTTCCTTGGTCACTTTTTCTATCATCTAAAAAATATTATAATTAATATCACGGCCCGTGAGGATTCGCGTAATAAAGAAGATGCCAATACCTATGTACCTACTAATACCTATGTAGGATTTGATGACACTTCCATGCTGGACTGGGAGTGATAGAAAAACATAGAATGTACCAGCTGCATCTCCTCCCGGGCATGCTGTAAACACCAGCTAAGGGAATTGAGGGTTTCAGTGTATTGCAATTTAGGCGATGAGCTGACAACCCGTCACTATAGCAATATACATAATCATCATCTGTATTAGCCCTCGAAACTTGTCAGACGTGGCGGAACAACCTATGTTTAGGTAGTTTTTGCTCTGCCTACCCCATTAGGGATAAAGGCGTGATTTTATGTATGTATGTATGTAGAATATCCAGATTTTAAGGATACTTCTTCTTCTACGTATGAATAATCCGAATAGGATACTAAAATAATAAGACGTATTCGAAATGACGCGGATAGTCGTAATGTAATCGTAAATTAAGTACTTGTAGGATTCCCGAAAATGTACTAGTTTATTCAGAAAATTGATGGTAATTTAATTATCTTTATCATACCTGGTCCCAAGTATAAGTCGGTCTTTCTTCTATCGGCAATTTATTCTTGTTGTATCTCTTATAATAAGCTCCATACGTTATTTCATACCTGTTTATAAACATAACATAAGTGATCCTGGAGGCAATTCGGATACTGACCGAAATTGTCATATTGTTATAATACTAGATTAATAACTCAGGATAACTAGCTAAAGTGTAAATAAAAGTGTCCATTTCCCCATTGAAAATACGTTTATTCTAAATGACTAATTATTCTAGACATTTTTACAGTTGGTTGTAATTTAGCAATAATGTGTTTAATCTTCAATCCAACAATTCCATACACATTCTTTTGGCTAAATATCTATAATTTCTTATAAAATAACAGAAAAATACTCATCTTTTTATTTTCACGATCCAGCAAGAAGTGACATTTTTTAACTGTCACTTTACTTTTTTTAAATTCACCTCAGGCACAGGTAATGACATTATTCAGCCAAACATTATATAAATAGGTATTATCAAAATCTTATTATAGCATTAACCCAATATTAAAATAATTATTTCTCCATAATCCGACATATTTACTGACAATTTTACGACCACCCATCTTAACATTCGTCCATCCTGACCCTCATTTGCGCCCCTGCAAATGGAGAAATCAATTATTTGAATATTCCAAAATTTACAAATAATCCAGATCAAAACACGTCTAAAATACAATACAAAACCAAGACAGCCCAGGTAACTAGCTCACATTCGTCTGTTTACATTGTAACTTTTTAGTGACTCATCAATTTAATAATTTATTATTTATGTATAATGGTTGGATAGTCTTGTCTGATTTCTCAATCGCACTTAATCTTATTCGAATATAAGATTAAGTATTTGAATTTTGTGTAATCCATTAATTATTATTATGAAATAAATAGTTTCTTTAAGTTTATTTATTCTTAAACCAAGACCTGTCTACAGACAGTAAAAGACCAAGACACGTCCAAAAGACAGCACAAGACCAAGACAGTCCAAGATCAAGACACGTCTAAAAGACAGTACAAGATCAAGACAGTCCAGGATCAAGACACGTCCAATAGACAGTTCAAGATCAAGATACGTCCATAAGACAATACAAGACCAAGAGACAGTGCAAGACCAATGCACATCCAAGAGATAGTACAAGATCAAGACACGTCTAAAAGACAGTACAAGATCAAGACATATCCAAGAGACAGTACAAGACCAAAACACGCTCAAGAGATATTATATATGTCACCGTAATATTGCATAAACCGTTAGAATATAATCTATATACAACTCATGTCGATATCGAAAGCGAGATCAAGATCGAGAGCAAGAGCAAGTGCAAGACCAAGACACGTCCAAGAGATAGTACAAGATCAAGACACGTCCATAAGACAGTACAAGATCAAGACATGTCCAAGAGACAGTACAAGACCAAGACACGTCTTAGAGACAGTACAAGACCAAGACTCGTCCAAGAGACAGTACAAGATCAAGACACGCTCAAGAGATATTATATACAAGACTCATGTCGATATCGAGAGCGAGAGCGAGACAATGCATTCGAGAGCGAGATCGAGATCGAGATTAATGCATTTAATTCTGTCTCCATGATTCAATTACAGATCGAGAGCAAGAGCGAGACAATGCATTCGAGAGCGAGATCGAGATTAATGCATTTAATTCTGTCTCCATGATTCAATTACAGATCGAGAGCAAGAGCGAGACAATGCATTCGAGAGCGAGATCGAGATTAATGCATTTAATTCTGTCTCCATGATTCAATTACAGATCGAGAGCAAGAGCGAGACAATGCATTCGAGAGCGAGATCGAGATTAATGCATTTAATTCTGTCTCCATGATTCAATTACAGATTGAGAGCAAGAGCGAGACAATGCATTCGAGAGCGAGATCGAGATTAATGCATTTAATTCTGTCTCCATGATTCAATTACAGATCGAGAGCAAGAGCGAGACAATGCATTCGAGAGCGAGATCGAGATTAATGCATTTAATTCTGTCTCCATGATTCAATTACAGATCGAGAGCAAGAGCGAGACAATGCATTCGAGAGCGAGATAGAGATTAATGCATTTAATTCAGTCTCCATGATTCAATTACAGATCGAGAGCAAGAGCGAGACAATGCATTCGAGAGCGAGATCGAGATTAATGCATTTAATTCTGTCTCCATGATTCAATTACAGATCGAGAGCAAGAGCGAGACAATGCATTCGAGAGCGAGATCGAGAGCAATATAACTTTTTAACTAAAATATTAAACTAAAGGTACATTTAGTTTTACACATAAAAACAACTAACCTAAAACTAAGTTTCGATATCGAGAGCAAGATAACTTATTTACAATAGTATTAAACTAAAGGCACATTTAATTCTACATAAAAACAAGTAACATAAAATTAAGATTCGAGATCGAGAGCAAGAGCAAGATCGAGATAATGTATAGTTACCAAGATTCGACATCGAGAGCGATATAATTCGTTCAAGAAAACAAAAGTCATTTGGCATAAAGAGAGTGTAACTAACATAAAACCAAGATTGGATATAGAGATCAAGAGCGAGACTGTTCAAGAGAAAGAGAGTTAAAGACTAAAACAGTCCAATACTTTGGCAGTTCAAGGGTTTGATAGTTCAAGAATATGACAGTTTAAGACTAAACAATGATTATATATCAGTCAAACAATTATTTATTAATCTTTATTATAGCTTTTCCCTACTGTCTGGTTGCCTGGAAGATATTGCTACCTTAGCAATAAGGCCGCCAATTGTATAACTTTTCTTCTGCTTTGTTTTACTTGTATATGTTCTTGTGCAATAAAGAATATTTGTATTTGTATTAATCAAAATATTTTACTTTAATTTAAATTAAGGTAATAATAGGTAATAATGATGACATGTATTTGTATTATTGTGATGACTATATAAATTTATGAAAAACCAAAATATCGCATTTAACCGGTATTATGCAAGATAACATCAAAATATTTTACACGAGATAAAACTAGTTCGTATATTTCAGGTATTCATAGTATTCATACTCATTATTGTCAATAATATTTAGAAGAACCGAAGCAATTACAATTTCATAAGAATTATTAGATATATTAATAAACATCCAGCATTATATTAATAAACCCCAGCCAATATCAAGACCCCGATTCGGTGTCATACACTGATTAACCAAATTTTGACTAAAATAAGCTAAGATGTGTCAAAACTTAGTGCGCTCTACAGGAAAATATATCTATTTAAAAACTAAGAGCGAATAGGCTATTTTCCTACTAGTCAAATCAGTATTATTTTATGAAATGTCAAATCGCTTTTTTTTTTTTTGTATGAAAATTGTGAGTTATAACGCCACTGGCTTGTAAATATTGACTACTCAAATCAATAACTTCTATATTTTTAACTCAATTATTAAATCTAAATGTGCATATTTTGAAATGGTGAATGAGATCCACAATATTTTAGCCATCAGTTTTAAGTATGAAAGTTTTGAATTTTCTTTTAGCCACCCAATCTTAGTCAAAACGCACTAAACGCTTTTAGCAACGTAAGCCTTAATAACAATATTTCTTTGTTAACTAAAATTGAACTTTCAAATCTATAAGTTGTCCACTCACTTCCACCCACATCTATTTAATGAATAACATTGAGAAGACTCTGGTATTCGAATAATTTTTGCGCCGTCTGGAACGTAACGTCGGACACTTAACAACATCCCTTCATTTTATTATATCAAATTTCGCAACGTATGGAACGTAACGTCAGACACGTAACAATATACCCACATATAGTACATTAAATTTCGCAACGTATGGGCGTAACATCAGTCACGTAACAAAATACCTCATTTTAGTAGGTACCTAGTTACATTTTACCAATAATGATCCACATTATGTAAATGCCATCAGTATTATTTTTTTTTGTACCAAACTATGTTAGCAGGTAATTATTTATTAATTTGACGCAACGTCTATTTACGAAGTTTTACTGCGGATATTACTTAGGTACATAAAAGTTCTTTCCTAGTAGTAGAGTCAATAAAAATTAAATGTCACATCCACACACGACATAAATGTATTACTATACCTACTAATCATATGAATGAATAATAGTTAATTATCAAAGCTCCCCAGAGATCTCATATCTACCTATTGTCACAATCACAACAGTAGGTACTACCAAATTCACTCTATGTATGACAGTATTTTGTTGTTACAATGCAGCATTCTCATTTTACATTATTCAATACCTACAATCTGTTTAAATAGTTTGAATTAACAAATGGCAATGTTTCATAATCTCAACAAAATTAGACAACCTGGTCCTGTCCACCAAATAGTCATAGTCATAGCATGCTGGACCAACCAGCTACCTACATTTTTTTACATCCTTCTAAGTATCCCTTTTACCCTAACATAATGGATTGACTGACAAGTAACATAAACAAAGAAACTGACCATCAACAATGTTGTGCCACCAAATTTAAAAATATTTAGGTACCTAAGTTAAGTACTCAATAAAACATGACAATAAATTATTTTCCTTATTTAATGTTGTTTAGAAAAAACTACTGGGTAGAAGGTACCTATGTACTTATCAATAAAGCTGACTTCATCAAATATATAATTTTGCATTATTTTATGCTAAATGCAGTGTTAATTTACTATCAAGTTTTATATACATTTTGTGTACTCTCAGTTTAATTTTAATGTAGTGACTTACAATAATTAAAACACCTGAACCTGTGGCAGCAATTTGTGGTTTCAAAATACACGACCCAACCAATACAAGTACATACATACCTGTCACTTTCTATCATGAGATAACAGAACGGGATGGCAATAATTTTAGTTGAGATTTAGTTAAGTCGGTATGGTTACGAATTGGGCCCACTATAATACATAATAAGAAAATTCTGTTTTAATATACCTACTTGATTTCAATATCTTCATAGCTGAAAATCTACAATAGGTTAGATTGTAACCTCACCCAAGTACTCTCACTACTATGTATCATAATAGGTAGACTGTAATAGATTCCTTAATGGAACAAGTTGTACTGTAGTGATTTTATTTATACCATGTGTGCAATTAACTAAATATTAATGGTTATTGACAACTTAATATTGCTACTGAGAATAAACTGTCCATCAAATGATACATGACTATGAAAAATCTTAATATGTTGTTTGCCATACTAAGTCTGTTTGTGTGTTTATACTTGTACTGCTTGTTGGTATGGCTGCGAAGCATGCAGACGGTTGATCAGCTCCTGATACTGGAACAATTTCACGCAATTCCCAGTGGTGGAGCACTGGGTTCACTGGTGCTCCAGCAGCATCAGTCACCTCCTCAAATCTTCCAGTGGCCCTCGGTATAGCTGGACCGCTTCTTCTAGTTCTTCTGAGAGTGGTGTGAAATCCTTTTTGCAAGGTATGTGAGCAGATACCAATGCTAACCTTCTCACATTCTTGTTAGCCATTTTGATATTCATCTCAACGGCCACAAAGTAGATGATTTGTCCTCCCAGACTATTAATGCCAACCACTTCCCACTATTAGGAGTATGGTATTTGTAGCAAGGCAACGTCTATTCTTTCCGCATTTACATATTGTCAAAATTTGACCGTAGCGTAGCATCTTTACAATGGAATGGTGTGGTGGTTGTTTGTTTATACTCAATCTGAATCTGATCCAAAAGCCATCATCAAAACTTCCGCTATCTGTAGACACCAATCTGCACCAGCCGATGCAGCCACACTGCACATCATTGGGATCGCCGTCCACCCATCAACAACTCCAGCCAAACTGAGCTTAGGGATTCATCCAGCACTTCTGAAATGTTATAATACTAGATTAATAACTCAGGATAACTAGCTAAAGTGTAAATAAAAGTGTCCATTTCCCCATTGAAAATACGTTTATTCTAAATGACTAATTATTCTAGACATTTTTACAGTTGGTTGTAATTTAGCAATAATGTGTTTAATCTTCAATCCAACAATTCCATACACATTCTTTTGGCTAAATATCTATAATTTCTTATAAAATAACAGAAAAATACTCATCTTTTTATTTTCACGATCCAGCAAGAAGTGACATTTTTTAACTGTCACTTTACTTTTTTTAAATTCACCTCAGGCACAGGTAATGACATTATTCAGCCAAACATTATATAAATAGGTATTATCAAAATCTTATTATAGCATTAACCCAATATTAAAATAATTATTTCTCCATAATCCGACATATTTACTGACAATTTTACGACCACCCATCTTAACAATATGTCATTTTATATCATGAGAGAAAAGAAAAGGACGGAAATAATTTTAGTTGAGATTTAGTTAAGTCGTGTCCTCACCGAATCGATAGCACTGCTGAAGCTACTGTGCCTGCCCCGGTAAATCAATCATACAGGAGCTATACGGGGTGTAAGGGACAGCGTCCCGCAAACTTATAGGGGTTGCTCAGTCATCGAAACTGAACAACTACCACCAAGATTTTATTTCAGGAAATGAAAAAAAAAAATAGCTTTTTCATACAAAATGACCACATCGATCAGACTATTAGTATGGAAAAGCAATTTTTTTTTTCATTTCCTGAAAAAAAAAAACGGTGATATGTGTTCAGTATCGTTGACTGAGCAACCCCTATCAGTTTGCGGGACGCTGTCCCTTACACCCGGTATACAGGAGTTATGTAATGATATCTACTTCATACAGTATTAGGTACTCATTCATATTCAGAACAACGAAAGCTTAGAAATAATCTTCTGTAGACGATTTTGGAATGAAAGCTTATACCATTTGGGCATTTGTTCCACCTCGAACCCAAACGACGGAGTGATTTGATCTAATTCAATAGCAGCGATGAACCTGCCAGGATATGCCAAGTTGTATATTCTTCCTGTAGAACAATTTTCAGGGTTATTACGATAGATACACGTACTTACATGAATTAAAACGCATACAGTCTGCGTTAAAAATGTCCTTTCTACGTGGCATAAGGTATTTTCCAAAGGGTGTTTCATGTGGGTGTTTGTTTCTAACCAAGTTCTCACTTATAGTAACTGGCAACTTGGCAAATGCGCAAAAAAATAATACTATAACCCTTATCCTTGTAATTTAACAATAAGTCATTAAAAATGAAGAAATGTTATATTTATCCCACCTAAAGTCCCAGCAAACGAGTGCGCCATAAAGATGAAACGCTCCCAACGGAAATGTCTCCGTACTATTTCGATGCAATAGGGTAGGTCCAGCAGACCAACAGGCAGCCCTGGAGGATAGCTGTCTGATTTACCATGACCTGGGAGCTCCAATCCTAAAAAAAAAAACACATGCAACATAAAGTCACGCCTTACGGGGTGGGCAGAGCGTAAAACGCTTAGTAAAAAGCGTTTTCGATACGGCTGACAAATATCGCGGCCTATGGCCGACTATCCGTCAAATTAAATCGTGGATATAAGCTGCAAGAGCTGGTAAACCTCGCTATTCAATTTGGCCTAGTGGGAGACTGTCGCAGCGCTAATGAACGCCAAAGCATAATGTTACTATGAGAAATGTACCTACGTATAAACCTACGTCATTTGATTTCCTATTCATACATCGTCGCAAATTCAGAACGGGATTATAACCGCGATTATATTTATTGTTACCTCGATATTTCAACGCAGTTTCATTCGTCATGGTCACGAGCAGACTATAATCTTGGTCGTAAATTCTACTGTCTATATCTATAAAAACCCTTACCTACATAGTAGAAATTCGGTGGCAGCTGAGCCAGTAAAGGCCTGTAGCTGGCCAAGGAATCCCCACCTCCGTGGACCACCAGCACGGGGGGGTCAAAGCAGTCTCCCCAAGCTACAACTGAGAATAATACAAGGTGTTAACTACCAAAAAATACTTAATTAATATCCCATCTATACTAATTTTTGATTGAAGTCCTAAAGGTACTCGTATCTGTCCTAAAAATGAAGTTTACTCTTGCATTAAAAGTTATGTTAGTGTTGTAGTGCACCCTGAAGTGCGGCCAATAAAAAAAAACATTTAAAAAACACGTCTAGTCTAACACAAGAACACTTATGAATAAGAAAAAAATAAACAAGCATTATGTATTTTTATGCCAGCCATGTAGAGCTATACACACAGATATCTTATACGGCGGTCCTACAACGACTAGTAGGTATAGTATATGATATGGCAGATGAAACATTAGTTCAAATGAAAACTTAAGACAAACAAAAAGAGATTAAAAGAAAGGTACTTACTGCAAAGTCGTCCCCAAGGAGCTTGAATAAACCACTCATTTTCAACAAGCACCATTTTGTTATTTATTACTTTATCAATGTATAAAACACATACATTTACACATTTTAGCTATACAAACTGTTAGCAATTAAGTTGACTTTAATAAATAAATAAAATTAAATTATTGTTTATCAACTAAAAACCGGTCTTGAACTAAACTACTTATCTTTGTATCATGTTAAAAAGAAAGATAAATTATGTAACACAACGTGATAAGTTTTCATTTTAATCTTTCTGCTAAATTACCTATGTATTAATACGTAAACTTTATCAACTAGGTATCTCTACCAAAGATTTAGTGAAAGCTAGATACGGCAACACGTCTGTTCATTCCATGTTCACTAACGCGCACTCACTGGTGGCTGCAATCGTTGTAATTGTTGGCAATAATAGCAATAATGATAAACTTGTTTGTGTATTACAAGACAATGAAAGTAAGTACTAGTTGACGTTTAATTTTACTGAATTTCAGAGTTATTATATAATCCAAAGTCAGACGTGACTTGACTTCACAAAAAGTAATACGCTCGGGGCTA